>CATLJY010000461.1:0-118105 GCA_949987705.1 Thereva unica | reverse complement strand
CCCAAGTCCCAAAAATTGATTTCAAATTTGAAGATTGATTGGAAAATAATTTTTTTGCATCTCATCGTATAACGTTCTTTCTTCTTTTCAAATGTAGGTTTTTTTATTTACTTTATGATGGTGAAAAATAAAAATTTTTAAACTGAAAAAAAAAATCGAATCGAAAATCGGCAATTTTTGCATTTTTCCGTCAATTTTTTCGAAAAATTTCAAATTTTTTGATAAAAGTCAATTCTTCGAAAAAATCAGCATATGTCACTAATGAACTATGAATACAATAGAAATTGATCTCTTGTTCATTGAATAGCGTCCTTTAACCTCCCGAAAAGTTATCACTTGCTGGATGGAGGACTCCCAAAAAACACCACATAAAATGTATTTAAAATACTCATGTGCCCTCATTCGGCCATCAGACGTTTATTTAATCCTTCGTTGCTAATATTTTCAGGGGTGAGTCCTGGATGTGAAAAATTGTTCTAGAGTGGGGGCTATCCCCACTATCCACTAAGAAACGGGGTGTTTACGAAATAATATATGTATTTTTTTAAACTTACTTAAACTTGAACAACTCCTGGAATACTAGAGTAGAGCAACGTAATTAGGTTCAGCTTTTAGGTAAATATGTATTCTTTTATTTGGTATGAAGGGCAGACACTTCGTTTTTCAGCATGTTGCCCATATTTTTGACCTAAATATCTTCTAACTCAGTCTTTTGATCTTTATGCTAAATAGAGGTAAAACCATAAAAGCAGACAACGAGAAAGTTGCAGTGAGAATGTGACGTCCCCGCAACGGAATTACAATATAAGCCATACACTGTTAAAGCATTTATCTATCTAACTGTTAAAGCAACTATTTATCTATATAATAAAAACCGAACATATTGATGAAAAACTTGTTATTTTATCATGTAAAAAATTAAAAAAAAAAAAAAAACATTTTATACTAACAAAAAAGAAAAAATAGACCTCGAGGATTGTAGTAGCGAATAATGCGAACAATTTGATCTGATCATTCTTTAACAGTCGATTTGCGCAACCTGTAGTTTTGAAGTATTTTGAATTTCATATTTTATGTAATACTAGCAAAAACCCGCGTGCCTTGCAACGGCTTTTGATAAAACAAAATTATGTGTGCGTAGTCCGAGATAAAAAAGGGTTTAATGAAACAAAGAACAAACATGCATAACATGGTTATTGTTACCTACAACTTTTTTTAAATTCGAGGCAAATCATTGAAGTGTGTGGGTTATTATTATTCTTTAGTCAAAACTTATTAATTAAAGAATGAGCACTTCATTTATTTGTACTAATATTTAATTATTTTTATTTTAAATCTTTCGATATCTTTTATTTATTATTAAAACTTTTATACCGATAATATTAACAAACTTGAAATCTTTTAAAAATTAATATGTAATTGAAATAGACTTCATTAGGAGGATTTGAACAATTCAGAACTCTAACTAATACTCATTACATTTTCTATTTTTATTTACATGACAACTTTTTGTGTGGCTATGTTTTTGAAAATCGTTTGTGTCTTCAGTGTCTGCGTATAGCGTATGTGATATCTGATTCAGTATTCCTAAAGTGTATTTCTAAGTAGAAGTGGAAATATAATTTTTGACGTATTAAAAACACTGTACTAAAAAGTTACTAGTACAGGAACTGAATTGAATGTTGAATAAACTTGCTACAATAACGAACATAAATTAATAACAAGTAGCAACGAACATAATTAATAACAAGTAGCAACGAACATAAATTAATAACAAGTAGCAACCGCTACAATCATCACCTATCGAAAAACTTTTGTACTATGTGGACAACAGATACTTATTCAATTATATTCAGAATATATGTCTTGCGCGCGTAGATTTGACCTGCCCAGATAATTGGCACCCTGAACTTACCCATGGCGAACATGGCTTGAGACTAAGATTTCCAACATTATAAGACGACATTACTGATTAGATCCTGAAAAGGGCAGTTGCTGCTTCCCGTTTTCGTGTTTCGTCGTTTCTGGTCATACCGCTCGCACGGCAGGTTAACAATTCACTGTAAAGCTTGTTTATAAACGATGTTCGATGTTTCACTTGTAAGTATTACAACGTTTGCGGCATTACTGGGCTGAGTCGACTTAGCTGAGTTGATATTTTCCAAATCGTCATAAATGTCGATTATCAAAATTTCCGCGTTTATTACGAACTTTCAAACAACAACCACCAGCTCACTGTCACGATTCTCACTAATCTCAAAACGTTTTCTATATGCTATGTTGAGGAGAATAGTACTGAATTCTGAGTTTTCCGATTGCGCTCTCATCGCGATTGCGCTTTAAATGACGTTTTCCAATCTGTCCTTTAATGAGTGATCATTTCAGACGTGCCTCAATACCATCGGCCCGCTTATCTGGCTACATTTGCCCGAAATCTATGCCATTAAAATAGTTACTCCCCAAAATAATTGGTTTTTACATCTTAAGTCTCATGGTTTTCTGTTAATAGATACTTTATTTTCCATGGTGCATTCATCCACGCAGGTTTTTAGATTTGTTACACGCAGGACTTTCCATATGATCTTCTTCGATCGGTATCTTAAACATAGAATGAGCTGTTTTTCCTGATGCGAGTAAAGTAGCAGCAAATCTCTGGTACTGTCCTGTTTTCATATTGGTCAAACAACCTACCTTTCAAAATGTAAAAAATCTTGAGACTTTACCAATATTCTTATTTTATTAACACTGGAACTTTTCGCTAGCGCCCCATTTATTTTATATACTGGCTGGAGCAATAAAAAGTTTACATTCAACATTATTTTTTACTTTTTAGTTCATTTAAAAAATATTTTTAAGTTTTTTAAACTATATTTTTTGTTTTCTACCTTTTAGTCTATCATATGTCTTGCGCTATTTTGTGGTGACCGATATTTAGAATGAAATCACCCAGCTTACTGTACTATACTCACCATACACTTTTATTTGGTATCCATACCGAGACCGTTTTAAATAAAGGTAGTTCGCCATTTTGTGTATAAGCTAATAGTATTCTGCTTGTAATATCCTTTCAGTTGATATCCATACCGATCGCGGTGTAAATAAAAGAGTAATCCGACATTTTTTGTTGGCCGTCATTTTGTACCGGCCGCCATTTTGAATTTGGAATGACACCAAACAGAAAATTATATTATACTTATCATTTGTTACCCATGTCGGCGGTCGGCGAACACAATTGGGAAAATCGGCCGCCACCTTGAAACGGCCATCTTGATTTTTTTACAAAATGGTCAGATTGCATTGTCTTGTGAACTGTACATGTGTGCAAAATTTGAAGCTGAACGGTTATATGGAAGTCGGTCAAAATCAATTTTCAATATTTCTCTACATACATACATATGTGCATCCATACATGTTGGATGAGAGAAAAAACATAACTTCAATCATCACAGCAACAAAAATTAACAAATTTATAATTCAATACAAATCAGTCAATCTATTTTTATTTTTCAAATTAACAGTGTATCAGTTTACAGTAACCATTTCATTTCAGAACTTTTAAAAAGTTGAGAATTTGCTAGAATGTGCGAACGGTACATCTTACCGCAACTATTGGGTAGATAGGCTATTTAAAGAATATTTAAGGAGAGAAGGAGTCAGTAGTCAGTTGTTCTTAAAAGAAGTTAAGGAAGCAAATTTAAGTGGAAGTAATTTTATATTTAACAGTAGTCAGTAATAGCAGCGAGCAATAATAACAAGAGTGATTAGGTAGAGCTCAAGGACAAGTAAAAGAGTTAAACATATGAAAGAAGAAATAAGCAATAACATTAATGAAAAATTCAAAAAAAATATTAACAAACACGCGATGCAGGTATGTTCTATGCAAAAAGAACAAGAGTATGAACGAAACAGAAATTTTCTTTGATTCCCTTTCCTATTGCAATGTTTACATTCAAATGGAGTCAACGTGGGAACAGAGCACGTGTCGGTATAGAATTTGAGTATGTATGCGGTTAAATTTCGTGTTGGTACAGCACTCGCGTTACTTGAATACACTTGGACTGTCCATTATTGTTCACTCGTACTTCCCCTTCATTTTTTATCTTTCTTTCACACACATTGCGTATAGTGTGAAAGTAATGCTACTTCCTTTTATCATAGATGTTACATCTGTGATATTTTGACTTTTTCACTCGCATTGAAATTTTTATCAGCTGATCTCAAGGACAATGAAACATTTTTAAAAATTGGTTGTAGCTCATCACTCTTATTATTATTGCTCGCTGGTAATAGTAAAGTTCTGAATTTAAATGATGTAAATTGTGCCTAATTTTCACTGCGACTCTATTATTTTATTAAAAATTGTTTTTTTTTTACCTTGAAGTGAGATTTTTTAATTATATATTTTTGAAACCAACATTATGGGGTCTCAACCGGGATTCTCTCTCCCAAGGTTCCTAAATCAGTTTTAAGTATGTACATAAATGAAACAATAGAGAAGTGAAATTTTATAAAGTGCTTAAGGCAGTGTGCGCACGTAAAGTGAAATAGGTGTTTTTTTTTTTGATAATTTAAGCACAACACCTTGAATTCGGAATTACCACATATTGTGGATATCGTGGAATAATTTTATGAAAGTGAAATTTTGAATGGACCAAAATTGAAGTTATAACATTTTGTGAATTTCGTGGTATTATTTTATGAACATTTTTTATATAATTATTGAACTGAACAAAAAATTGTGTTGGAATTCAAATATTACGGTATCAGTGTCCCGTTTTTGGCAGTGCATGGTGAAAAACAGTTTAATTCTGTACAAAGGCGGAATTTTAAATTAATTGGATTTAACGGGCTTAAAATTGCTACAAATTTTTATAAAAGTAGAGTGCAAGTGCAAGAATCAAGAAAAATATATTTAGATAAAATGGGACGAAAAAATAGAAATACGCAAGGAAGTAAAGACACGGAGGACTTCAATTTTTCAAGACACGAATCGTCGAGAGATTACCGATGTTGAAAATTTTGTACGCAAATTCTCAGGTGAGCATGGTGTTAGTGTGAATAAATGGCTCGAAGAATTCGACGAGTATGCCGAAACATTTAACTGGAACCGATTACAGTGTTTAATATTTTGCAAGAATTGTTTGACTGGCGCCGCGAAACGAGTGCGAAATACGACCGAAAAGCTATGAGGAACTCAAGTTCGCGCTACGTCGCGAATTCGCAACGAGATTAAACGCAGCAGATGTGCATAAAATGCTAAACGAGCGGAAAAATAATCAATCAGAGTCTTCACAGGGAATATTTATACCTGTAACTGTCAGGGGTAGGGGTGCCTTAGCACGAAATAAAATAAATTTAAACACATCTCAGAGAACGATGCGAAGGACTATCATTACAAAACAAATTCGAGGAAGGGGGCAGACAAGAAGGTGGCTGGGATGGCTTGACCGCCTTGGAGTAATGCCTGAATCGTGAGGCATCCGCGGCACCGATGGTCGGCACGACGTGCGGAGCGCTAACTAGCTCGACGGATGGGGTGGGGTTCGCGGTGCAGGGATGCCGAAGGGTGACAGTATATAAAAAAACTCGTGCCTGTATCTGAAAGTAAAGGAGAGGCGGCGGCGGATGGAAAAGCCTAACTAGGTCAACGAGAGGGGATCGAAGAAAAAAGAAAGAAAAGGAGTTGGGCAACAAACGCCGGTCACCGTTGCAGAAAGCCACATGCTAGTCGGGACTTAGTGGTAAGCACTTACCCCGTGAGAAGGCTTCCATGTTCCAGGGGGCCTCATTGGGAGGGTACTTATCTAAACATCTTAACCGCTAAACCTTTTAATTATCTCAAGTGTTGATTATTTAAATTTACAATTTATCCTTTAAAATTATCCCAATATTTTATCTTTAAAATTTCTATCAAAGAATTAATTAGTTAAATTTTTATTAATTATCCTTTAAATTAGCTCAAAGTATTATCTTTAAAATTTATTTCAAAGAATTAATTAGTTAAATTTATTATTTATTCTTTAAATTATCTCGATGCATTATCATTCTCAATGATATAGTTATTCCAGTTTTTTAGTTCATCCTCAGAATAGTGCCTTCGGCCATAGTGCCTCAGTACTTAGTCATCATGCGGATGATTTTTAAAGAAAATTATTTGTATTTATATTATTTTTAATTCTTTTGATCAATTCGAAGTATATGTATTATATTATATATCAATTACAAAACCATTATATGCCAATTTCATATCAATTATATGTATTATATTATTTATATTTATTATATTCATTATCATTTACATATCCATTATATACCAATTTCATATCAATTATTTGTATTATATTAAATTTTATGTATTATATCATATCTCAATTACAAAACCATGATATGCCAATTTCACATCAATTATATGTATTATATTATTTATATTTATTATATTCATTATCAATTACATATCCATTACATACCAATTTCATATCAATTATCTGTATTATATTAATTTATATGTATTATATTATATATCAATTACGAAACCATTATATGCCAATTTCATATCAATTTACTGGTCTTCACTCCTACAATCTAACTTGTCAGGCCGTGGTTGGGCGAGAGTGCCCTGTTTCTCTTATATAAAAGAACAAAAAAAAAAACTAAAAGTTCCATATTTTTCATTTCGCCAACCCACTTAAGTGTAACTATCTCAAACCACCATCAATCGCGAAGCAAGAATATGCTCCCACCAACACGCGAAAAACTTATGCTATTTCTTCAGATGACAAAAAAATGATTAATTATTCGAACAAGTACTTAATGATCCAACATTCGAGTTTCCTCGATACCATAATTTTCTTATACTAAAAATGTACGCAACACGTTTTATTTATTTTTTTTTTCAATTACCTTTGCCTTCTATATGACGTTACTATTATTGTTATTTTTTTCTAAATACCTTCAAGAGTCCTCAATCTACTGTAAAAACCAGCCTTAGTGGGGGTACCTTCAATATTACAATTTCAATTCTTCCGTTTCCCTTCTTGATCGTCCCAAGGAAAATCCTGTTTTTTTTTCACCGCGCGTCCACTTGGTTCTTTTTATTTATTGACAGCTCTGCTCACTAACATCAAAACCCTAAAATCAAAAAAAACCTAAAACGAAAACAAGATAATTTATTATGAAAGGGGCCTGGTTTTCTTGTCTCTCTGGCCCTTTGTTTTCCTCAAATTCTTGTGTGGAAACCTTTCCATGATGAAATTGATAATGAAATTACATAATACTAATTGAATACTACGTTTACTTTTCCAATTACATGAAATACTCAGTTATTCTAGGGTACTCAGTTAAAGAATTCTTCCGATATGGCGATTAGAATTTTATATCATTTTTTTTTTCTTTGTGGTTCAAATTACACTCACAACCTCACTTTCCAACAACAGTTATAACCGAACTTTTCTTTTGACTAAAACGGTATCTTAATTTTTCCTTTAATTCTCTCTCCTAAATCCCACAATTACCGCTCTACTCCGTTATCATTGAATTACTTCTAAAAACGATTTTTGTATTGTAATTATGTTTAACGGGAATATAGATTTTCCACTATATATTACTTAAACACCAGAAAAATTACTAATCCACTATTTTACTCGCAAAAAAAAGAACCGGTTGGTGGGCGACCATTCGCGCTAATTATCCTGTATCGCGAAGAAAAAAGTCACCACGATGTCTTGACACGCTGCCGTAATGCACGCGTAATTAAATCCCGTTATTACTACTAAGATAGTAATTATTCTTGTGGGATTAAATGGAATACACCGAACTTTAAAATATTATATATATAACCGCAACCATGCGCGAAATTCCGTGGCCCTTTCTAGTGGGCGATTACTTCACCCTTGATTTCCTGTATTTAATTCTCCAAAAATAAAACAAAAAAAAATTTTCCTCATGTTCTACATACCAATGCGTGCCAGGATTATAACCCAGTCACACCTGTTACCTGTATTTATGCCAGAAACTCGAAATGTCTCCCGTGAACATCTAAAATCCTTTTTCGGGCGTCTAACTGTTCAGTTTTTTTCCCTTAATTTATCACCACTTTTGACTCACTTTTCACCTTTTAATATTTACTTTTCATCACGTTGTTACTTATTCGAATCGCAGAGAGTCACTGCCCGCCCGATGCCGGTGTGGGCATTATTTCACTCTCGGAAAAGCAAAATAATCGTTTTGGTTAGGCTCGCAAGAAAAACACAAAAGAATTTGCGGCTACACTTTATTAACTGATCGCAACTAAAGTTTCACGAATTATCATTTTCTTAACTATGCCCTAACGTTATCTACAATCATTTGTCTTTAATTTCGCACGTCGTGTGTCGGCAACGATTTGGTGAAGACTGTTTTTATCACTTCGGTCTCTTATCACTGATGTCGTGATAACGGCACGGTGATCTATTTTAGTTGTATTGTATGCGTGAACTTTCCATGGATCGAGTAGACTATCCATGGATCGGCAGTTCACACCGATCGTTGCCGCCACATCACTCCCCCTCCATCTTCAAAAAAAAAAGGAATATAAATATAATTTTTATTATTTTTTTTTTTTTTTTTTTTTTTTTTTACGGATACTACTATTTGTAACAGATTTCAAAATTTTAATCCTTCTTCTTGTGGACTCATATTTCCATATTTTCTGGGTTCCAATTCAAAATTAAATAGCGGACTCATAGCTTACAATTTATCATATACTACTTCTACGGAACTTACAATCTAATTTCTCTTTCTTATTTCTGTGTAATGCTTACAATCTAATTTCAACTAACCTTTCGTATATCTTCCTTATTTCTATGTAATTCATTTTTATTCATACCTACTGACAACATGTATTTTACCTTGAGCGTATTTGGACGGCCATACCGGGACTAAGCGGCTTGCAGATCTCACTCCTTTTTAAGCGAGTCGGTCTTAGTCTACGTGAGGGTGTTGAAACTTGCTTTTTACATGGAAATACGGAGCTATGTGAGCTGTGTATCATTCTATGTAAATTAACTACTGGCGGTTTTGATCTCTTGGGAGGTGCGTAAGTACCTTGGTCTTTACGCGTTGAATGATTTTTCGAGCGTTGTGATTTTACCAATTTGGTTGGCCGATCGGCTTGAGGATTAGAGGGAGGCGCGGATTTCTCCAGGTGTGGCGGGACTACAGAGACTTCCCTTGTAAAGCGAACCTTCCTGCCGGACCGTGTTGTCACCTCTTTATTTGTTTGCTGTTCTTCGTTCTTGGTGGCCTCTTGTGTTTTCGTTTCCGACGGGGAGGACATGTTTTCTGACGTCAAGAACGCTGGCTTAAGTCGGTCTAACGAGATTCTGACTCGGCGTCCTTTTACCTCTACTTGATAGTATTTATCCTTGCGTTGGGTCACTCTATAGGGGCCGTCAAACGGTGGCTGTAAGGATCGTCGAACCGCGTCGTTTCTCACAAATACGTGGCTGCACTTCTTTAACTCCTCCTGAACGAAAACATTTGGTGTTGCGTGATGAGCAGTGGTTGTTGGTTTAAGGTCTTGCATGGTTTTGCGAAGATCGTTTACTAACTCAGACGCGATATATTTCTTTGAGGGTTCCGTCAAGAATTCTCCCGGTAAGCGGAGCGTGGTGCCATAGACCAACTCAGCTGGTGTCGCGTTGAGGTCCGGCTTGAATGTGGACCTTAGTCCCAGAAGAATTGTAGGCAGGGCCTCCGCCCACCTGTTTTCCGTACGACACATAATGGCAGCTTTCAGGGTTCGGTGCCATCTTTCTACCAGGCCGTTTGCCTGTGGATGATACGGTGTTGTTCGGAGGTGCTTGATCCCCAGCGTCGTGGTCAGCTCTTTAAAAAGCAACGACTCAAATTGCCGTCCCTGGTCTGTGGTCACTCTGAGGGGGACACCATATCTCGCTATCCATCCTTCAAGAAAATGTCGACCCACCGTTTCCGCCGTAATGTCTTGCATCGGGATTGCTTCGGGCCATCGAGTAAAACGGTCGATGCACGTGAGGCAATACCGGTATCCCTTGGATGGTGGTAACGGCCCGATGATGTCGACGTTTATGTGCGCGAAACGCTCGCTGGGAGGCGTGAATTTGGACACTGCGGTCTTCGTATGCCGCTGGATTTTTGAACGCTGACATGGAATGCAGGCCTTTACATACGTCGCGCAGTCTCTCCGAAGGTTGGGCCATACGAATCGTTCACCAACTAGCTTGGTAGTGGCTTTTACGCCGGGGTGCGCTATGTTGTGCATGGACTGGATGACTTCCTGCTTCATGGTCTCTGGAATTAGTGGTCGCACGCGATCCTGCGATACGTCGCAATGTACGGCAACCTCGGAATTTGGAAGTGTTAACTGCTTAATGACCAACGAGGCATTCTCCGGATTTTGGATGATTTCCGCTAGGCCCTTGTCCTGCCGCTGTTGTTCCGCCAATTTGCGATAGTCAATTGGTTTCGGGTTAGTGGAAGTCGACTCTATCCGTGACAATGTGTCGGCTACGACGTTTTCTTTTCCCGCTATGTGCCGTATGTCCGTGGTGAATTGGCTGATATAATCCAGATGCCTTGCCCGTCGGGGAGAGTTGTTGTCCGAAACTTGTTTGAAGGCGAATGTTAGAGGCTTGTGGTCCGTCATTACGTGGAAGGCCCTTCCTTCTAGGAGATTCCGAAATTGTTTAATTGCCTGATACACGGCTAATAGCTCTCTGTCGTACGTGCTGTATTTTTTCTCTGCGGCTGAGAGTTTCTTAGAGAAAAAAGCTAGTGGTCTGAAGTCTTGCCCGTCGAATTGATGTAGCGCGGCCCCAATGGCACGTTCGGACGCGTCGACGTGTAGGGCTAGTTCCGCATCCGGAGACGGGTGTGCTAAGAGTGTGGCCTCAACTAGGTCTTTTTTACATCTTTCAAATGCCGCGAGCGTCTCCGGGGTCCATTTCAACTTCGTGGTATCGTTCTTTTTGTTGCCAGGTATCATCTCCCGGAGTACCATCTGGTTTTCGGCCGCGTGTGGTATGAACCTCTGATAAAACGCGATGAGGGCTAGGAATCTTCTTAAACCTTTCGCCAATTCTGGACGTTCGAAATTTTTGACTGCCGCGACCTTCTCGTCCAGCGGTCGGATGCCGTCCTTGTTAACCGCGTGGCCCAAGAACTTCACCTCGGTCTGGCCGAACTGGCACTTGGATACATTTATGGTCAATCCATGTTTCTGAAAAATAGAGAAGACTTCGCGTAGATGCGCTCGATGTTCTTCGGTATTTGCCGAGGCTATGCATACGTCGTCCACATAGGAAAAAGCGTAGTCGCAGCCACGTAGGATCTCATGCATAAAACGCTGTAAGGTTTGCCCTGCGTTGCATAGCCCGAAGGTCATAAAATTGAACTCATATAGTCCAAACGGCGTGGTTATCGCTGTTTTCGGAGTGTGTCCGGGCTCTATGGGTATCTGATGGTAGGCCTTGTGCAAATCGATGGTGGAAAAAATTTTCTTGCCCGAACATATTGTTGAGAAATCCTGGATGAAGGGCATTGGGTACCTATCCGGTATCGTGACCGAGTTTAAGCGACGGTACTCGCCGCATGGTCTCCACCCCCCATCGGATTTTTTTACCAAATGTAGCGGGCTTGACCAATTACTTTTTGACGGTTTGCAGATTCCCATCTGAAGCAGGTATTTAAATTCAGCCTTGGCGATCTTTAGTTTATCTGGCGGCAACCTCCTAGGTTTAGCAAAAACTGGCGGTCCTTTGGTTTCTATAAAATGGGTGACGGTGGTTGGTGACGGAGTTTTCTGTCCGGCCGCCGAGGGAACTGTAATATCCACGAACTCTTGCAATAGGTCCGCAAATGGGTTATTTGCGTCTATTGTTGTTATTCGTATCGCCTTTACTGACTTGACCGCGCCTACTACGGATAGATTTGTTTGTCTGTCGATTAGGCGGGCGCCCTTGATGTCTACCAACAGACCGAATTCGTCTAGGAAATCGGCCCCGATTATAGCGTTCGTCGTCTGAGCGATGATGAAAACCCAATCGAACTGCCGGCGGAGCCCTAAGTTTAGCGTGAGGCGCTTGGTGCCGTACGTGGGGATTGGAGTTCCGTTTGCGGCATATAAGTGGTGTCCTGGTTGTGCGTTGTTTCTGTCTCTTGCGCTGGGTGGTAAAATAGAGACGTCCGCTCCAGAATCTATTAGGAATTTTGTTCCGGTGCGCTCGTCTCGGACGAAGAGGCGCTTGCACTTCTTTCCACCTAAGGTCGCCTCTGTTACTTGGTGGTCGGTTCGTTTCCCGATTTTGGTGACTTTTGATACTTGCACGGTTCCCTACACTTGGTGGCTCTTTCTTTGAACTTCCGGTGGTAGTAGCATATCTCGTCCCGAGTGCGACTTCTACTCCGAGATCTCGCTAGTGGGCCGCGCTGCCCAAACTTCGGTCTGCCGTATTTCCATGCTGAAAACTCCCTGGTCAGTGCCTCAATCTTCGTTTCCAAGGTACTAAGTTGCGAGGGTGTGTTTGGTTCCTTTTTTCCGACCTCAGCGACGCTGTGGAAGTCGCTGACCTCTAGGATTTTGTCGGCCATAGACGCCAAAGACACTAGGTCATCCTTACTAACCGACAGGATTGCTCGAACCTGGATCGGTAGCCTATTTAACCACAGCGAACGCAGCAAGGAGTCGGTGGTGCTTTGTCCCCCCAGGTGCCGCATCTCATTTAGGAGTTGCGATGGGCGCTTGTCTCCTAACGCCGCTTCGTTGAGTAACTTGGCAATTTTTGCTTCATCAGAGTCTGAATATCTCTTGAGTAGGCATTTTTTTAGGTTGTCATACTTTCCTAACTCAGGAGGATTTAGTACCGCGTCTCTCACCTGTTGGAGCACCCTGCCACTTATCGCGCCCACTACGTGGTTAAATCTGGTACTGTCTGTTACTATACCGCACGTAGAGAATTGTGCTTCCATCTGAGCGAACCAGATTTCTGGCGACTCCTCCCAAAATGGCGGTGTCTTGAGCGATATACGAGATACCTCCTCGTTACGCGTGGCGTCCATCTTGCTGGGACCAGCGCCCTCATCGTCCTCCATCGTATACTCCGTTACCGCCTACTAAGGTTAGTTTATACTTGGAGAAGAGAAGGAAAGCAGAAAAATGGTAATACGTTCGACTTGGTTGGGTTTTTCCTTTTCCTAATCAGACCCTGCGATTAAAAATAGCAGCTTCCGTGCTGCTCCGCTTCCGCTTTTAAATTAGGATTTGTTTACTTAACACCGACCTATTTATTTAATAACCTGATCGCATTTCGTGCCGAAATTCATTTCACTTTAATAATTAGAGGGGCTGTTGCTATTATTCCGCTACCGATTCGATTAAAAACTTACTTGCGTTTCGATGTTACCGTCGAAGACAACGAGTGTCCTATGACCTTTCCTTATTCAGGCTTATTATTGTTATACTTGTACTGTGGAAATTGTTCGACCTAACTGGTATATATATGTTCACTTTACAAAATTCCTTTTGTAATTTTGCCTTTTAACCTCGACCTGTCTAACAATACTTGCGATAGGACCACCACGCGCATATACTACTGTGTGCCTGCTCCCGTTTCCTCGCCGTTAACTGACATTTATATTTCATCACCCAAATCCTCCTTTTTACTTGCTTCACCCACAAAATCTCTAAGACCGTACAGAATTCGGTCTCTTAAAATCGATGAATAGCTTTGCAACAGCTTTTTATGTGTATAAAAAATGATAATTCGAATATCCGCTGTTTTTTCTTGCTGATTGTAACTTTACTTCGCAGAATTGGATCTTTCTCGACGTCTGGGTTGCGCTTTCGTGAGCCCTTTATCCCTATTATATAACCTGTATTTCACTAATTTATTTTGTTTATTTAAAATCTTTTTTACTTTCAAGAATGTACGTATTTCTACATCTATTTCCCAAAATAATTTAATTTCTAACCTACAAAATATTTTATTTCAACTTATATCTATTTAAAAATTAAGTTTAATATTAATTAAATTAAATTAATATTAATTTAGTATGCTGTAAAATTTATTTCTATTCAATTTATTCATCGCCACTATTTCCGCGTGGATAAGTACCGTTCCGCTTTTGTATATCCTCGTGCTCGAGAAAAAAAATTCTTTTCTGTATTTTAAATAATTTCCCAGAGATCAAAACGGCTTTTTTCACTTAAACTTCTCATTTACTTCATTTTCTATTATTGACCTGATTAACGGTCCTTATTTCCATTTTTTGTTTCAAAATCCTTACAATTCTAAGTATGTACTTACGGTTTTTTTATTTCATTATATGTATATGCTGTACGGTTTTTTATTTTATTATCTGTATGTGCTGTACGGTTTTTTCTCTTTTGACTTACTGCCGCTTTCCGCTTAATCCCGCTATGCTCGTTACATTCCTTTAATCTTATTCATTATATCCTAAAAAATAGAAAAGGGAGTTTTTTTAATACTATGCACGTGCTTCCTATTAACTATGCTATGTAATCTAGTTCTCAACTTAACTTATTTCTTAATGAATATATTCATCGATCCTCGTGGTCGTCTGCTGGTGGTTCCGTTACGATTCCCTTTGTATCCAAGACGCGGGTTTTTAATCCAGTAAAATCCTCTGTTTTGCGTCTTCTTCAGGTACGTTACCTAATTTTTGGGTGGTCAGATTCTTGGGCACATGTGTTGCTTATCTAAAGTGCTTTTCACTGTGGAAGTTGCCACTGTTTTTTTGGACGGCTCTCCGTTGGATTCCTATTTCGAATCTCTTGGCCGCGTGTACACTATTTCCTAATTTTATATCCGGAAAATGTTAATTTTTACACGGTTTGGGGTCACCACTGTGGGCATTATTTCACTCTCGGAAAAGCAAAAATAATCGTTTTGGTTAGGCTCGCAAGAAAAACACAAAAGAATTTGCGGCTACACTTTATTAACTGATCGCAACTAAAGTTTCACGAATTATCATTTTCTTAACTATGCCCTAACGTTATCTACAATCATTTGTCTTTAATTTCGCACGTCGTGTGTCGGCAACGATTTGGTGAAGACTGTTTTTATCACTTCGGTCTCTTATCACTGATGTCGTGATAACGGCACGGTGATCTATTTTAGTTGTATTGTATGCGTGAACTTTCCATGGATCGAGTAGACTATCCATGGATCGGCAGTTCACCCGATCGTTGCCGCCACACCGGTTTTTCATCCGAAGTTCTCCTTCCTGACCATAAAAAAAACGCCCGATCAGGCGATCCCTCGTAAGCGGCCTGCACACATCGACACAATCACGCCGTTAGCCTGCATTCCAGGCGAATTTCTCAATTTTTCGTCGCTTCAGTGCCGTCGGAGCCGATTTTGTCCACCGGTACTGATTTTTTTAGCATGGTATTGGTGCATTTTTCTAATTTATTTATGCGTGGTGGCCAGTTAATAACAATTTGTCTATTTGAGGAAACCGAAAAGGTCTGCCCGGGGTTACCATTTCTATTTTTCTCTCTTTTTTTTTTCTGGGATATTGATGAATTTATTGAGTTCTAATTTAGGCAGGCGGCCGTTACAACGCGCGTCACCTAGATGTCGCCAGAGGAGAGGGGACTCGAAAAGAATAAACGGGGGCCTGCTATAGAAATGGCAATTTTTTGCAACGTGTGGCTCACCCACTCCCTGAGATACAACAAGTCTCATGCTCTATCACTGGTTTTCATCTTGGGAGAGGTAAAGGGTTAAAGTTCCTCAAGTTGTTCCGAATTGAGTTACACTAGTGATAGGAGGCAACATACATCGGCCATTCCGCCGCGCCTTTGGAAGGGCGAGCTATCGCGACTCCGTGTTAGAAGTTTCCATAATTCCCGCCTCGTTGTGGATTGCCTTGGGTACGAGCAATCATTTCGGACAACGACGCTCGTCAACGGCCACGGCTTGGTTTTCCTATAAACCGTTACACCAGGCGTCTCCTACTGAGTGTCGCACGAGTGACGTTTTGTTTCGTCAGGGATAATCCCAACTCTACATGTCGCTCGTGTTCTTTTCGGCAGACGTCTTACAGGGTCGATTGGGCCTCATGAGCCGGGAGTGTGTCTAGATTCGTCGGCTCCATACTCAAAAGGACATAATCCTGGCGGTGTTAAGATTTCATGGAAGAGGGCGGCGAAGGTTTTGGGCGGTTGACGCGATGATGTTGACAGAAGCGATGGCTTCAAGCGTGAAACTCATAGAAGCAATGGAGGCTCAGAACTATTTGATGAAGACAAAGAAAATGGTTTTTGGGAATAGTGATATCGCCTTGGAAACAGGAATGGTCAAGAAAGAGGTGGGAGAGGGAGCAGAAAACACGACGAAGAGCGTGGAGATGTAGATGAAGCAACGGAAACCCCAAGAGAGGTGTACATGATCCCTGCGCCAATAAATCAACAATACCACCTTAAAGTGGTCAACATTTATATTAGTCTGGGATAGAGAGGAGGTTTGTTTAATTTATATAAGATAATAGCACTGACAAACGAACAGCAACAGACTTTTTGCGACTGTATATGCGATAAATATTTATAGTCACTTACTAGAATAGAAATATAATAAGCTAGCGTATAAGTGTGAAAATTGTGGTAACCACTAAACCTACTAGTATGCCAAAGGTAAGTTTGTAGAGAAAAGTTCTTAAGTTAATTTCTAAACGAAAAATGTATCTAATATAGCCAAAAACTAATGAGCCTAGTAATACGTTAAAGAAAGCCAAAAAATCATGAACTAATAAGTATGGTCCCCGGCAAGAGACGTTCCCTTACCAGCGGAGGTGGCTGATGGCGCTGATGACAGTCCGTTGTGAGTCCTTCAGATTCCAGCTGGAAGGAACCAGAAACAATAAATACCCCATAGGGAAGCTCGTTGAGGGGGCGAGGCTAGATACAGGTATAACCCCGTCCTCTCCAAAAGAGACTTCATGCTACGACACCCTGGTTTCCCAGGCAAGATGAACAACAGTGACCATGACTAAAAGAAATAGAATTGGGGTGGGAGAAGGGGTGATAGAAATCTCCGTTTGATGAAAATCTGGGAACCGCTCGGCCGTCCCTCTACGACTGGTCAGAGGCGGAGCCTGCTGAAATCCAGGAAAGTGGGACGACTGGAGAGTTCTTTGACGGGGTCGGGTGGCTACCATTGTGCCGAACCTGTCGCAAGGTCAGGCAATGAAATGCCTGTTAGCCCAAACGGGGCAGCTCCAACATCGTTGGATCCCACCGACCATACTAAATAATGAAATAGTAAGAAGATAGTGTGGGTTCCGTGGCCAGTAAAACTCGCGCAGTGCCAGGCGATAGGACGCCTGTTAGCCAGACTCCTAGTCTGTCTGACAGGAACTAATTGAATTCGGAGACTACCGCAAAGGAATGAAAAGGTGAAATTATAGAGAAGGAAGAAATATAGGAGAGCGGAAAAGAAACAATGTCAAGAGCTAAGGCACCGCGGTAAGTGCCGTCGCCCATTCTTAAATAATTACGTATTACTAACCATCGGTGCAGTTGTGGGGGCGTTTGATGAAGTGGGACAACACCTTTATCAAGTATCTAGATTCGAGAAGGGAACCAAATTATTTGCTATTCTGAAGGCGTGGGGACCTAGTGGAACTCTGGCATACGTTGGAACACAGCGCAATACCGACCGTGTTGCATTGCTGCTATCTGGAAGTGGACGTTGTGAAACTTGGGTCTATGAACTACTCATCTCAGGGCGGAGCGGCATGACAGGAAGACTGGTCTGGCAGCCTTAGGATAAATTTTGACATTATAACTCGGTCCCAGACGACCAAGCATAACAACGAGGTGTACCATCCGCTAGGGAAGCTACCTAAGCGGACCTCGGCGGGTACCCTATTATTAACCGGTGAAGCCGGCGAGATGCCTTATTAGGGCTACTCGGGGTTCGACTTGCTTCCAAACATGCTGGGTCGCGACATGACGAGAATGTTGTGAACCCGATCGAGCCTTGAAGTGACTTCGTGCTTCCGCAGGGAGATCCGAGGCAAATCCACTTTGTCCCGAAGTATCCCCACGGAAGTACCAAATCACTTCTTCGGCAAGTGCCTTCGCCCATGGATTCGATCCTACGGCAATGCCATATTGTCGTCGTCCTGAACTCATGGTCAGTGAGGCTACTTCCCAATAGTCAGCTCGTCAGGCCTTAATGTCTTTAGCGTGGTAGATGCCAAGGCTACGCCCTGTCAGGTCCTCCAGCTCGTATCTGCTGGTACCTATTGGTCTCTTCACCCTTGCCTTTGTGAATTTGTCAGCTAGTTTGGCACAGAAGCGTTCAGCTTTGTTACTGACTGGGAAGGTCCTATAATACACGGTCTGGCCAGGCGAGAAACATACGGCCTTACAACGTAGGTTGTAATTTTTCTTGTGCCTAGCGTGTGCTGCGGCGAGCTGGTGCTCTACTTGCTCACGTAGGGCCTGACCACGGTCCACTGCCGGTAGCACGGCAATCCCTCCCTCTCTCAGGGCTCCCAGGGTTTTCAGCAGAGGATACGCTGATCCGTGAAGGACCATGGGGTATCCGAAGAGAGCCTGATAGGGAGAGGTGCCGATGGACTCATGGCGAGTACTACGGAAAGCACACTCTATCGCCGACAGGTGTTTGTCCCAGTCACGGTGATCGGTGCCCAAATATGAGCGAATAGCTGACAAAACCGAGCGATTCACTCGTTCTGAAGCGTTGGGGTGAGGAGCATAAACCGCCGTTCGCAGGTGCTGGATGCCATAGTCCGTTAGTAATTTCTCGAACTCCTTGGATGTAAAATGCTTTCCGTTGTCGGAAAAGATGGTCTCTGGGACGCCGAAGGCGTGGAAGATACGTTGTTCAAGAAAGCTAACGGCGGCGCTAGAAGTTTTTGCATTTACCGGATGGAGGAAGGTAAATTTCGTGAAAGCGTCTAAAACGACAAAGATTGCAGTGTAGCCTTTCTTCGTTCGTGGGTACGGACCCATATAGTCCACGTACAAAAACTGGAATGGACGTTGTACCTCCATGGCTTCACCCATAGGTGGTCTTAAGATGGTGTTGGGGGCCTTAGTTGCCTTGCACGTGTCACAAGAGGAGATGAAGGACCGAACCTGACTAGACATGCCGGGCCAATAATATTTCTCGCGAAGTCGTGCAAGGGTCTTTGCTATTCCGCCATGAGCAGCTTGAGGTGGCGCGTGGGCAGACTCGATAGCTTGAGCAGTCAGTTCTACAGGTAGCCACAATTTCCAACAGAGATCGTCCATTTCAGGGTCGCCAGTGCGCGGGGCTGTACGGTGAAATACGTACCCTTCTGAGGTCCGCAGATCAGGTAGTTGATCAGTCTTTGTGGTCACTTGCTCAACGAGCTGGACATAGTCTTCAGATTTAAAGGCAGGGGACGATAGGTCCACGTCACTGCAGTAGAGCAAGTCGTCGACGCAATCTATTCGCGACAGCGCGTCCGGCACCACGTTCTGGCAACCCTTCCGGTGCTCTATTGTAAATTGGAACCCTTGCAGTTTCAGGCTCCAACGAGCTAGACGCCCGTTTAAGTCATTCTGATTCATGAGCCACCTTAGGCTTGCATGGTCCGTGATGATCGTGAAGGGGTGGCCTTCCACATACGCTCGGAACTTCTTCACGCTCAGCACCGCAGCATAGCACTCTAACTCAGTGATTGAATAATTACGTTGAGCAGTATTCAACTTCTTCGAGAAATAGGCGATAGGGTGTTCTTCATCACCGCGTCGTTGGAACAGGACGCTTCCTACTCCGGTCTTACTGGCGTCACATTGTATAAAGAAAGGGCTAGTGAAATCCGGGGTCACCAACAAGGGTGCAGACATCATGGACTTCTTCAGTTCCTCAAATGCCTCTTGGGCTTCGTCAGTCCAAGCAAATTTGCCGTTCTTAAGGCAGTCGGTGATGGGAGAGGCAATGCTGGCATAGTTACCTATGAAGCGTCTGTACCATCCCGTCATTCCCAAAAACCGTCGTACCTGCTTGGCCGACTTTGGAACTGGGAACTCCCTGATGGCTGAAACCTTGTCCGGGTCCGTTTTAAGCGTACCATCGCCTATGATAAAACCCAAATATTTCACTTCCCGGACGCAAAACCGGCTTTTATTCAAATTAACCCTCAAACCTGCATAACGCAAACAGTTTGCGACCTGCTCCAACGTTTGGACATGGATCTCGAAACTCGGAGACACCACCAATAGGTCGTCTAGATAGACGAAGACACGTTCTCGAAGTTAGCCTGGAATCACTTTGTCCATGAGGCGACACATGCGTTGCGGGGCGTTACAAAGCCCGAACGGCATTACCTTAAATTGATATAGCGGCCTTCCAGGGACGGTGAAGGCCGTCTTCTCTCGGGATTTTTCCTCCAAGGGAATTTGCCAGAAGGCATCCTTGAGATCAATCGCCGAGATGAATCGGGTATCCTGCAATCGTCCTAGGAGGCCGTCTATGTGGGGCAGTGGATATGCATCTTTCACGGTCACCGCGTTCACCTTCCGGGAATCCAGGCAAAGGCGAACTTTGCCAGGTTTTCGGACCAAGACGACGGGAGAGTTCCACGGGCTATTTGATTCCTCTATCACGCCTAGGCTCAGCATGCGGTCGACTTCCTCATACATGAGGGTCTGAATGGCAGGAGAGACAGGGTAATGTCTCTGCTTGATGGGTACCGCCCCGCCAGTGTCGATTACATGCTGCTCCAAGTGCGTTCGGCCTAACCCGGAGGCATCAAAAGACGGGAAACGCGCTCGTGTCTGGTCTAGAATTGTCTGTTGGGCTTCGGTCAGGTGGTGGCTGTTAGGGTCTTGCGAAAGGGGTAACTGGAGTTCCCCTATAATATGGGGCGCTAGCCTGAAGGCCCGCCAAAAGTCAACTCCGAGGTAGAGTCTTTGGGCTAAACTAGGCACTATAAAGAGAGTAAGCGTGTGTGTACGGTGTCCATAAGACACGGGGACTGTCACGTAACCTAGTATGTCTTTAGGAGTTCCATCTGCAACCTGAACAGTGGTGTGTAGACGATACAGCTGCCCTTCTGGATGTTCTTTGAGAAGCGACTCTGCCCCTCTTCCCAGGCAACTGAAGCTAGCACCACTGTCCAACAGTCCGACTATGGGCTCACCTAGAAGGTACACTTTGGCGAATGGGCGGTTATCGCCTTCTTCGGTAATCAGGGAGGAGATAATGTTCTTAGTATGTTTCCGTTTCTCTCTAGCTCTTAGGCGAATGCGGGGGACCTTGCTGGGTGTTGCTACTTCGACCGTGTCCTTAAAAATCCTTTTACGCACCTGGTGATAATTGACCCATCTTCTTATAAAGGAGATCATGGCCTGAGGAGAGGGGAAAACCGGCAAAGGTTCCATTGTCGTCAGATCAAAATCATCGAGAGGGCTCTTACACAAGTCGAGTGGGTCGGCAGGGGCATCCGAGACTAGGTCGGGCGCGGACCCCCAGGGGGTCTCGCACCCTGTCTCGCGTTTCCCGAGCAATTTGGGCAGTGTGGAGTAACGACATCTGGTCGGCCGCACCTGTAGCAGAACAGATTCCTGGTTGAGGATAGACAATCTGGGAAGACGTGACCCGGCTGATGACAATTCCAGCATTTAATTACCTTGCGCGGCGTGGCCACGGGGGGTTGTAAGGCTTCTACTTGACAGTCCTGGGTATTATAAGGGTCCGAACCCCACCCGGACACAGATGGTTGAGGTTGGACCGCATCTATTTCGTGCACACGAGGGACAACTTTTCTTTCTTCTCGCTTCGATTTCTGCCAAGTTTCTACTCTGATGCAAGCTTCGCGCAACTGTCGCATATTATTAAAACTTGAGTCAATAATTGAGGAACCCAAGGTGGAATTTAGGTTCTGAGTTACTATTTCAACCAGCTCTGCCGCTGGCAATGGTTGGCTCAGACGATTGTGTAAAGCGATCATTCGAGCGGCATACTCGTCATAGGTAAGGTGTTGTTGTTTTACCTCTAGCATAGCCTTTATTATTTGGTAATCAGACTCCCTACCACCGAACTGTTCTATTAGAAGGGCCTTAAAACAGGGCCAAGAGGGATCAGGGTTTTGACGGGTGAATTGTGTCCAATACCAATCTTCGGCTCTCCCAGACAGCAGCGTACATACATGTCTCCCTAACTCGGCTGGGGAGACGTCCTCAAAACGGGCTCTCTGATCTACTCGATACAGAAATTCCTCGGCTGAGAGGTCATTTGGCTGCCCGCTAAACCTTAGGTTCCATCCTAGGACTGGAGATTTCCTCCGAGGAAATAACCTGGAGTTGTCGGGTCGATCTTGTCTAGTGTCCTGGACCGGAGGCACAGATGGAGGGGTCTCAGGTAAGGTTGGAGCGCTCGCGGATGCGATGTCTTGAAAAGACTTACAAAATTTGACCAATTTCGCTTGCATTTCGGCCGTATCTCGGCGTGCTTGTTCTAGCTCCTTTTCCAATGTTTTCTCGTCCGTCTCGTTTTCAGGACTGCTGGGGCCGGCTTGTGGGGGGGCCGAGTCGAAAACATCTTCGTCGTCTTCCGCTTCAGGAGCGATCGAGCTTGCTCCCTTTCGTGTTTTGGGCATGCTGGGGGATCTACGATAATGAGCAGCACTATCTGTTAGGGTTCGATACTAGGTAGACGAAATCTATTTAGCTCCAGAAGATGAGGAATCTATTGGACCGACTAACACTTGTAACAATCGATTTTGTTTAATGGATTTAAAAGGCGGGAAGGAAATTTATGAAAAAAAATGAAAGATTGAAATGTCACAATAATGGGTAGTACAAAAGAACCCAAGCATCTAGGCTCCTGGAATCTGGTAACTATAAGAAAACTCAATCCTGCAATGACTTAAGAATTCCGGTTTTTATATCAAGAGAGATTTGAAAAAAAATTCAATTCATAGAGTTCAAAACGTTAAATTCAATTTAATTGCTTATTCTTGCTATTCGAGATCCTTATAACTACTTAGTAGTCGTAGTCAAATTCAAAAAAAAATCAATAATTCTATGTGTCTATCACAATGCTGAAATATGCTTCACAAGGGGGCCCTCTGGATAAGGACACCACTCACCAGGCTGTGGCGACTGTCGGCGGCAATGTCAGTCAGCTTGCCTTCGGCGCTGAGTGGCACTCCCGTCGACAGCAACACACAGAGGCTCCACCTGTGGGACTGATGTTGGGGTTGGCGCCAGACTACTGTCTGGCAACACTCCCAACACCGACGTCCCCACCAACTAACATTTGACGATCCAGACGGTGACCGGATCCCGATGACCAACTGATGAAGGTCTAAGAAGAGATAGAAGAATTGATAGAAGCCTCACTGTAGAGACTTGGTAGAGCGTTCTGCCAACCCACCACGACTGGTCAGCAACTCTGCTGAGACCCAGGAAGGCGGGAAGACAGAAAGACTCCATTTATACGGGATCGGACGGCTCTTAATGGGGACATCCACAATTGCCACCAGGCGAAACCAATCGATCTGGCCAAGCGAACATCAGCCACTTGCAGCCAGATCCCTCCGAAAAACACACTACAATTGAACCTTGATATCGGACCCGTCGCAAGGTCAGGCGGTAACACGCCTGTGAACCCAGACGAGAACAGATCCTGTATCAAGGTGCCCATCCGACCATACTAAATAACGTTGCAGTAGAAAAAATGAAGTAGGTTCCGTCGTCAGCACAAACTCGCGCAGTGCCAGGCGATAGAACGCCTGTTAGCCAGACTCCGAGTCTGTCTGCCAGGAACTAATTAAAATAGAGAGGCTACCGCAGAAAGATAGTCAAAATTGAAGTGGGTGAAGAAGAAGAAAGATAGGAAAGAGGAAGCAGAAGAAGTTTTGAGGGCTAGGGTACCGCGGTAAGTACCTTCGCCCATGTTACGATAGCCGGAGGGGCTTGGACTAAGAAGAGAAATAAAACTGGAAAGAAGCCCGCTCCTGGCTCCTCTCGCTGGCCTAAGCCACGAAACAACATCAAAAGGGTCGGCTGAATTATAAAGTGAATGGATTAAGAATTGATGGCATGGGATGGAGAACAAAATAATAGAAGAAGGAAATGCCGACGAGGAAAATTAAGGTGTCACTGAGTGACAAACAGACTTATCCATGCCATCGGTTCGTTAGACTAAGGAACTTAAAGTGAATTAAGTTCCTTAGCCCAGCGTTGGGCGCCATTTGTAACTGTCAGGGGTAGGGGTGCCTTAGCACGAAATAAAATAAATTTAAACACATCTCAGAGAACGATGCGAAGGACTATCATTACAAAACAAATTCGAGGAAGGGGGCAGACAAGAAGGTGGCTGGGATGGCTTGACCGCCTTGGAGTAATGCCTGAATCGTGAGGCATCCGCGGCACCGATGGTCGGCACGACGTGCGGAGCGCTAACTAGCTCGACGGATGGGGTGGGGTTCGCGGTGCAGGGATGCCGAAGGGTGACAGTATATAAAAAAAACTCGTGCCTGTATCTGAAAGTAAAGGAGAGGCGGCGGCGGATGGAAAAGCCTAACTAGGTCAACGAGGGGGGATCGAAGAAAAAAGAAAGAAAAGGAGTTGGGCAACAAACGCCGGTCACCGTTGCAGAAAGCCACATGCTAGTCGGGACTTAGTGGTAAGCACTTACCCCGTGAGAAGGCTTCCATGTTCCAGGGGGCCTCATTGGGAGGGTACTTATCTAAACATCTTAACCGCTAAACCTTTTAATTATCTCAAGTGTTGATTATTTAAATTTACAATTTATCCTTTAAAATTATCCCAATATTTTATCTTTAAAATTTCTATCAAAGAATTAATTAGTTAAATTTTTATTAATTATCCTTTAAATTAGCTCAAAGTATTATCTTTAAAATTTATTTCAAAGAATTAATTAGTTAAATTTATTATTTATTCTTTAAATTATCTCGATGCATTATCATTCTCAATGATATAGTTATTCCAGTTTTTTAGTTCATCCTCAGAATAGTGCCTTCGGCCATAGTGCCTCAGTACTTAGTCATAATGCGGATGATTTTTAAAGAAAATTATTTGTATTTATATTATTTTTAATTCTTTTGATCAATTCGAAGTATATGTATTATATTATATATCAATTACAAAACCATTATATGCCAATTTCATATCAATTATATGTATTATATTATTTATATTTATTATATTCATTATCATTTACATATCCATTATATACCAATTTCATATCAATTATTTGTATTACATTAAATTTTATGTATTATATCATATCTCAATTACAAAACCATGATATGCCAATTTCACATCAATTATATGTATTATATTATTTATATTTATTATATTCATTATCAATTACATATCAATTACATACCAATTTCATATCAATTATCTGTATTATATTAATTTATATGTATTATATTATATATCAATTACGAAACCATTATATGCCAATTTCATATCAATTTACTGGTCTTCACTCCTACAATCTAACTTGTCAGGCCGTGGTTGGGCGAGAGTGCCCTGTTTCTCTTATATAAAAGAACAAAAAAAAACTAAAAGTTCCATATTTTTCATTTCGCCAACCCACTTAAGTGTAACTATCTCAAACCACCATCAATCGCGAAGCAAGAATATGCTCCCACCAACACGCGAAAAACTTATGCTATTTCTTCAGATGACAAAAAAATGATTAATTATTCGAACAAGTACTTAATGATCCAACATTCGAGTTTCCTCGATACCATAATTTTCTTATACTAAAAATGTACGCAACACGTTTTATTTATTTTTTTTTTTTCAATTACCTTTGCCTTCTATATGACGTTACTATTATTGTTATTTTTTTCTAAATACCTTCAAGAGTCCTCAATCTACTGTAAAAACCAGCCTTAGTGGGGGTACCTTCAATATTACAATTTCAATTCTTCCGTTTCCCCTTCTTGATCGTCCCAAGGAAAATCCTGTTTTTTTTTTCACCGCGCGTCCACTTGGTTCTTTTTATTTATTGACAGCTCTGCTCACTAACATCAAAACCCTAAAATCAAAAAAAAACCTAAAACGAAAACAAGATAATTTATTATGAAAGGGGCCTGGTTTCCTTGTCTCTCTGGCCCTTTGTTTTCCTCAAATTCTTGTGTGGAAACCTTTCCATGATGAAATTGATAATGAAATTACATAATACTAATTGAATACTACGTTTACTTTTCCAATTACATGAAATACTCAGTTATTCTAGGGTACTCAGTTAAAGAATTCTTCCGGATATGGCGATTAGAATTTTATATCATATTTTTTTTTTCTTTGTGGTTCAAATTACACTCACAACCTCACTTTCCAACAACAGTTATAACCGAACTTTTCTTTTGACTAAAACGGTATCTTAATTTTTCCTTTAATTCTCTCTCCTAAATCCCACAATTACCGCTCTACTCCGTTATCATTGAATTACTTCTAAAAACGATTTTTGTATTGTAATTATGTTTAACGGGAATATAGATTTTCCACTATATATTACTTAAACACCAGAAAAATTACTAATCCACTATTTTACTCGCAAAAAAAAGAACCGGTTGGTGGGCGACCATTCGCGCTAATTATCCTGTATCGCGAAGAAAAAAGTCACCACGATGTCTTGACACGCTGCCGTAATGCACGCGTAATTAAATCCCGTTATTACTACTAAGATAGTAATTATTCTTGTGGGATTAAATGGAATACACCGAACTTTAAAATATTATATATATAACCGCAACCATGCGCGAAATTCCGTGGCCCTTTCTAGTGGGCGATTACTTCACCCTTGATTTCCTGTATTTAATTCTCCAAAAATAAAACAAAAAAAAATTTTCCTCATGTTCTACTTACCAATGCGTGCCCAGGATTATAACCCAGTCACACCTGTTACCTGTATTTATGCCAGAAACCTCGAAATGTCTCCCGTGAACATCTAAAATCCTTTTTCGGGCGTCTAACTGTTCAGTTTTTTTCCCTTAATTTATCACCACTTTTGACTCACTTTTCACCTTTTAATATTTACTTTTCATCACGTTGTTACTTATTCGAATCGCAGAGAGTCACTGCCCGCCCGATGCCGGTTTTTCATCCGAAGTTCTCCTTCCTGACCATAAAAAAACGCCCGATCAGGCGATCCCTCGTAAGCGGCCTGCACACATCGACACAATCACGCCGTTAGCCTGCATTCCAGGCGAATTTCTCAATTTTTCGTCGCTTCAGTGCCGTCGGAGCCGATTTTGTCCACCGGTACTGATTTTTTTAGCATGGTATTGGTGCATTTTTCTAATTTATTTATGCGTGGTGGCCAGTTAATAACAATTTGTCTATTTGAGGAAACCGAAAAGGTCTGCCCGGGGTTACCATTTCTATTTTTCTCTTTTTTTTTTTCTGGGATGTTTATGAATTTATTGAGTTCTAATTTTAACTGTCAGGGGTTACCATTTCTATTTTTCTCTCTTTTTTTTTCTGGGATATTGATGAATTTATTGAGTTCTAATTTAGGCAGGCGGCCGTTACATACCGCATGATAGAAATCGGAGCAATGGCTAATATTGATGACGCTTGAATTATTACTTACGTAATTAACGGTGTTCGGGATTCGCCTCTTCAGAAGTCGATGCTATACGGCGCGCGTACAATAACCGAGTTAAAAGAAAAATTACTAATCTACGAAAAAATTGGTGAAGATAATCCAAAAGCGTTAAATTTAAATACTAATGTTGGAAATAAAAAGATAGTGAAGGAAGCGAGTGGATGAAAGTTTACCAACAGTAAACCATTGAGAAGAAACTGTTACAACTGTGGATCGTCAGAACACGATTGGCACGTGTGCCCACAAAAGGACAAAGGGCCAAAGAGCTTCAAATGCAATAAGTTCGGACATAAAGCCAATTCCTGTCCCGGTGAGGGAACATCCATCATAAAAGAAGCACACCATATAGGTAAAAGCAGTATGTACATTAAAATTAAAGTAAAAAACCATTCAATGGAAGCACTGGTTGATACCGGGAGCGAAATATGCCTAATGCAAGAGCACCATTTAAAATATATTAACCCAAAATCACTTTTTAAGACACCACTTTTGATATGAGGACTTGGAGGAGATATAATCACCATTGGGTATTTCGTTGCTGAAATTCAATTAAATCAAGATATTTACGAAAAAATCAAAACTGATGTAATTAAAAATGAAAAAAAAAAAAAAAACAAAACCAGATTTCATTTTAGGCAATAATCTGTTGGACCAGGCAATCGTGCACATAGAAGGAGGCAAAATAAGTATACGAAAGATGAAGGTAAATACTGGCGAAGATGTGAAAACTGATGAATTTAAATCGTGTTTCCTGACTGCAATCGATGTTATTAATGAACATTCCGAAGACCTACCCGACGTTTCACACCTAAAAAGGAGCCAAAAAGAAGATATACATACTTGCCGCAGTGAAGAATTACAAACCGAAGCTTACGTGGATTCGCCAATCCAGATGAAAATAGTACCGATCGACGAACGCCCAGTGTATCAGCCGCCAAGAAGATTCCCTCCTCGTGAACAGAAAGTAATCGCCCTGTGGTTTTGGTAAGAAAAAAGGATTCTTCATATAGACTTTGTATTGATTTCAGGGCCGTAAATAGAAGGATACACAAAGATAGATATCCAATTCCAGTGATCGAAGATCAAATAGATCGCCTGCAAGGAGCAAGATGGTTTACTACGTTGGACCTCAAAAATGGATTTTTTCATGTAGCTGTCGAAAAAACTAGCAGAAAATATACTTCTTTAGTGACACAGCAAGGACAATTCGAGTTTCTACGAGTTCCTTTTGGCCTTTGCAACTCGCCGAGTGTCTTTCAAAATTTTATAAACTACGTTTTAAATGATCTCATTAATGAAGGCATCGTGACAGTCTATTGATGATATAGTGATTCCAGCGGCGACAATCCAAGAAGGCATATCCAGACGAGTTTTAGAAGTTACAGCCAAAAATGGACTACAAATTAAGTGGAAGAAGTGCCAGATTCTAAAAGAAGAAATTGAGTATCTTGGTTACGTTATTAAACAAGGACTGTTAAAACCATCCCCATCTAAAACGAAAGCAGTTCTTAATTTTCCACAACCCTATAACGCCAAGCAGGTGCAAAGTTTCCTTAGGCTAACTGGATACTTCCGTAAATTTATATTAAATTATTCGTTGATCGCTAAGCCTCTTAGTGATCTCTTAAAAAAAGATGCAAAATTTATATTCGAAGCTGAACAAATCAATTCTTTTAAGTTTGAAAGCAGCTCTAACTACCAAACCAACGCTGAAGACCTTCAAATATGGTGCTCATACAGAACTTCATACTGATGCCTGCAAATATGGCTATGGTGCACTTCTTTTGCAACGTGATGATGAAGATAATTTGTTGCATCCAGTATATTCTTTCAGCAGAAAGACTGCGAAAGCGGAGCAGCAATATAGTAGTTATGAGCTTGAAGTGCTCGCTATCGTAGAGGCCGTAAAGAAATTTCGCATTTACCTAATGGGACAACACTTTAAACTAGTGACGGATTGCAAAGCTTTCGAGATGACTTTAAAGAAGCGCGACTTAGTCACCAGAGTAGCACGTTGGGCTCTTCTTCTAGAAGATTACGATTACGAGGTAGAACACCGACCTGGTTCTAAGATGTCTCACGTGGATGCACTTAGCAAGAACCCAGTTTCATTTTGTGTATTAAAAGATGGCGACAGGCAAAGCAGAAGGGTTGCTGAATCCAATTCCCAAAGGTGACAGGCCACTAGAGACTTTACATTTTCATCATCATCTTGGTCCTCTTACGATGACTAAAAAAGGCTATAGGTACATTTTAGCAGTAATAGACGGGCTTACCAAGTTTTGTTGGCTTTTCCCCACGAAGATACTTGGAGCAGAGGAAGTGGAGCAGAAGTATGAAATAGTTGCAGAGACGTTCGGATACCCATCAAGGATTATTACTGACCTAGGAGGAGCTTTTCAATCCAACATGTTTCGCGAGTATTGCATTAATCACGAAATTAAACTTTATTTTATTACAGTCGGTACACCAAGAGGAAATGGTCAGGTGGAAAGGCTACATACTACAGTTGTCACAGCACTCACAAAATTACAACTAGAAGATGCAGAGAAGTGGTATTCGCATGTGAAAACATTGCAAAGAATTCTCAATACTACCTTACAAAGAGCAATACAGATGTCACCATACGAGCTGTTGACAGGAACTTCGATGAAGACGAGAAAAGACATTCAGCTTATGGAAATAATTGAACGCGAATAAGCCAAGACTTACTGTGAAGAACGCGAGGAGCTAAGAGTAAAAGCAAAACAAAACATTGGGAAAAAACAACAAGAGGCTCAACGACATTTTAACAAAAAACGGAAAAGAGCTACACAATATGCAATTAATGACCTAGTAGCCATTGAAAGGACACAGTTTGCTGCCGGTCTAAAAATCAAAAAAAAAGTTTTTAGGACCATATAAAATCACAGGTGTCAAGGGGTTTGATCGATATACAGTCGAAAAAGTTGGCAATGGCGAAGGTCCTAAAACCACTACAAAGCGCAGACAAAATGAAACACTGGAACGAAGCAGACGATGAACTTAATATTTCAGAGGATAACGAAGATACGGAGGTAAAGAAGGATGTCTTTCAGGGGCTGAAGTACTGTCACTTCAATCATCATAGCAACAAGAACTAACAACATTATAATTCAGTAGAAATCAGTCAATCTATTTTTATTTGTCAAATTAACAGTGTATCAGTTTACAGTAATCATTTCATTTCAGAACATTTAAAAAGTTGAGAATTTGCTAGAATGTGCGAACGGTACATCTTACCGCAACTATTGGGTAGATAGGCTGTTTTAAGAATATTTAAGGAGGGAAGGAGTCAGTAGACAGTCAGTAGTCAGTAGGCAGTCAGTAGTCAGTTGTTCTTGAAAGAAGTTAAGGAAGCAAATTTAAGTGGAAGTAATTTTATATTTAACAGTAGTCAGTAATAGTAGAGTTTTGAACTTAAATGATGTAAATTGTGCCTAATTTTCACTGCGACTCTATTATTTTATTAAAAATTGTTTTTTTTTTACCTTGAAGTGATATTTTAATTATATATTTTTGAAACCAACATACATACATACAGGTAGAGCTAATATATAGTGCATATAAATAGCCTAAAAAATGCCCCCCAAAATACTGAATTTTCCAGTGAAAGTCTCATCCCAATTGGGATTAGCCGTTTCCGAGATTAGCCCGAACAAACAGACATACGGACAGACAAAAATTTTAAAAATGCGTGATTTCATTTTAAAATAATGGAAATAACCATATGATTTAAAAAAAAAAACACAATTATTTTGAAATCACAGACAGACATTCCAATTATATTTATATAGATAGAAGATGTCTCCTGGCGATTCAATAAAATTCAGTATGGAGCTAACATATGTATATACATACACCCAACAACGACTCGCTCGTGTCTATCAGCAAAATAATTTTCTTTATCGAATGAAAAAGAGGCCCCTACAAACGATCAAAAAGACTACGTCCCTATCAATTATTACAACCAATAAATATACTTCATAGCCTGAACGACGAAAGCCAAAAAGTGGAGGTAATCAAAGTTTCAGAAAAGGTAGTATTTGCAAGGCCAATAATAAATATCCACGTCTGCCATTCGAAAATTTATTCTACTATCGGATCACAATGAAATTTATATTTTGAAATCATAGACAAAAACGCCTTTTATATTTATATAGATCAGTGACTCTCAACCTTTTTTTTGTTGCGGCACACTATTAACAATTTCAAAATTTGGCGAGACTTGAGAAATTTGGTTGAGACTTTATTTTATTAACACTGGGACTTTTCGCTAGGGCTCCATTTATTATATATACTGGCTGGAGCAATAAAAAGTTTACATTCAACATTATTTTTAAATTCTTTTATTTAACTTACACTGTTTGTCGTCAAATCTTGGAAGTTAAATTTGACCCACTTCCCGGTTTCGGATAGAGCTGAAATTTTGCATACACGTTTAGTTTGGATGACAATGCAATCTGGCCATTTTGTAAAAATATCAAAATGGCGGTTCCAAAATGGCGCCCGATTTTTGAAATTGTGCCACTGTTTGTCGTCAAATCTTGGAAGTTAAATTTGACCCACTTCCCGGTTTCGGATAGAGCTGAAATTTTACATACACGTTTAGTTTGGATGACAATGCAATCTGGCCATTTTGTAAAAATATCAAGATGGCGGTTCCAAAATGGCGCCCGATTTTTGAAATTGTGCTCCGCGGCCCTCTGGCATGGGTATCAAATGAAAGGATATGACAGGTAGAACACAATAAGCTATGTGGCGTCATTCCAAATTCAAAATGGCGGCCAACACTTACACTGTTTGTCGTCAAATCTTGGAAGTTAAATTTAACCCACTTCCCGGTTTCGGATAGAGCTGAAATTTTGCATACACGTTTAGTTTGGATGACAATGCAATCTGGCCATTTTGTAAAAATATCAAGATGGCGGTTCCAAAATGGCGCCCGATTTTTGAAATTGTGCTCCGCGGCCCTCTGACATGGGTATCAAATGAAAGGATATGACAGGTAGAACACAATAAGCTATGTGGCGTTATTCCAAATTCAAAATGGCGGCCAACACTTACACTGTTTGTCGTAAAATTTTGGAAATTAAATTTGACCCACTTCCCGGTTTCGGATAGAGCTGAGATTTTGCATACACTTTTAGTTTGGATGACAATGCAATCTGGCCATTTTGTAAAAATATCAAGATGGCGGTTCCAAAATGGCGCCCGAATTTTGAAATTGTGCTCCACGGCCCTCTGCCATGGGTATCAAATGAAGGGATATGACAGGTAGAACACAATAAGCTATGTGGCGTCATTCCAAATTCAAAATGGCGGCCAACACTTACACTGTTTGTCGTCAAATCTTGGAAGTTAAATTTGACCCACTTCCCGGTTTCGGATAGAGCTGAAATTTTGCATACACGTTTAGTTTGGATGACAATGCAATCTGGCCATTTTGTAAAAATATCAAGATGGCGGTTCCAAAATGGCGCCCGATTTTTGAAATTGTGCTCCGCGGCCCTCTGACATGGGTATCAAATGAAAGGATATGACAGGTAGAACACAATAAGCTATGTGGCGTCATTCCAAATTCAAAATGGCGGCCAACACTAAATTGCGGAAAGCTTATAATAGACTAAAAAGTAGAAAATATAATCGATCAACTTCCAATTTTGCACACACTCGTAGTTCGGGTGGTTAATGTGTATGAATGATGAGATGAATAGTTGAGTTAAGGGTGAGTTGATAATAAAGAAGCAATACACGTTACAAAAAATCACAAACAAACACAGAGATGCTGCTGTCAACTAAATTCAACTACTCAAATACTGAACTCATGTCCGTATGCATAATTTCAACTAAACCCAGGTAGCAGAGCTGGGTCGAGTTCAGTCAACCTTAACCCAACTCGACTATCGTTTACATGTAGTTAGACTTGGGTTCAACTTGAGTTCAACTCATCATGTATAAGTACTAAATGCAATCTGACCTTTTTGTAAAAAAATCAAGAAGACGGTTCCGAGATGGCGGCCGTTTTTGCAATTATGTTCCACCGAGCCCACGACATGGGTATCAAATGAATACAGTAAACTGTGTGACGTAATTTTAAATCTAATAGAATTGCCATCATAAAATGGCGGAATACATATAATAAACTAAAAAGTAGAAAATAAAATAAATGGTTAAAAAAATTTTTAAAAAAAATTCTTTTCATTAACTAAAAAATGTACTGAAAAGTAAAAAATAAAAAATATTTTAAAGAAAGCGTGAAATTTCAATTTTAACGAAAAAGTTAATTAAAAGAATGGCGCATTTTTCATCAAAAATTGAAAATATAACTGTAAATCGCGTGAGATTTACAATAACCCTCAATTTTTTGGTTTGTTAATTTCAAATTCTAACAAAATTTTTTGATGAAAAATGCGCCATTCTTTTAATTAACTTTTTCATTAAAATTGAAATTTCACGCTTTCTTTAAAATATTTTTTATTTTTTACTTTTCAGTACATTTTTTAGTTAATGAAAAGAATTTTTTTTAAAAATTTTTTTAACCATTTATTTTATTTACTTTTTAGTTCATTTAAAAAATATTTTTAAGTTTTTTAAACTATATTTTTTGTTTTCTACCTTTTAGTCTATCATATGTCTTGCGCTATTTTGTGGTGACCGATATTTAGAATGAAGTCACCCAGCTTACTGTACCTACTATACTCATCATACACCATATCATCAGTTGATATCCATACCGATCGCGGTGTAAATAAAAGAGTAATCCGACATTTTTTGTAGGCCGTCATTTTGTACCGGCCGCCATTTTGAATTTGGAATGACACCAAACAGAAAATTATATTATACTTATCATTTGCTACCCATGTCGGCGGTCAGCGAACACAATTAAGAAATTCGGCCGCCATCTTGAAACGGCCATCTTGATTTTGTTACAAAATGGTCAGATTGCATTGTCTTGTGAACTGTACATGTGTGCAAAATTTGAAGCTGAACAGTTATATGGAATTGGGTCAAAATCAATTTTAAATATTTCTCTACATACATATGTACATCCATACATACATACAGGTAGAGCTAATATAGTGCATATAAATAGCCTTAAACATGCCCGCCAAAATACTGAATCTTCCAGTGAAAGTCCCATCCCAATCGGATTAGCCGTTTCCGAGATTAGCCCGAACAAACAGACAGACATACAGACAGACAAAATGCGTGATTTCATTTTAAAATCATGTATGGTTATGTTTATATGGCTATCCATATAAAATTAAAAAAAACACAATTATTTTGAAATCACAGACAGACACTCCAATTTAATTTATATAGATAGAAGATGTCTCCTGGCGATTCAATAAAATTCAGTATGGGGCTAACATATGTTTATACACCCAACAACGACTCGCTCGTCTCTACTAGCAAAATATTTGTCTTTATCGAGCGAAAAAGAAGCCCCTTCAAACGATCAGAAGGACTACGTCCCTATCAATTATTACAACCAATATATATACTTCATAGCCTGAACGACGAAAGCCAAAAGGTGGAGGTAATTTTTAAAAGAATCAAAGTTTCAGAAAAGGTAGTATTTGCAAGGCCAATAATAAATGTCCACGTCTGCCATTCGAAACCTTATTCTACTATCCGATCACAATGAAATTTATATTTTGAAATCATAGACAAAAACGCCTTTTATATTTATATAGATCAGTGATTCTCAACCTTTTTTTGTTGCGGCACACTATTAACAATTTCAAAATTTGGCGGCACACTAACAATACAATGAATTTAATAGAATTTTATTTATAGACCGTCAGCTAGTGACAGATTTAGGTGCCCCATTTTCTCATGCTAGCCTTTGTAACAGCATAATGGAGCGATAAAATAGTGGGCGCCACTTATGCGAGGTATTACCCCCTTAGCCATAAGCCCGGAAAAGCATGACCGAGGAGCCAATACCATACATAAGAAAGGAAACAAAATTCCGGAACTCCTACGCCGGCCACACGGAGTTATCTAGCTCCCCGGAGGGGTCGTGGGGTGTGTGGCCGGGCCTTACCGCGGTTGGTTCACCACTTACCTGTGCCTGTGCAACTTTGAATCCCGCCTCCATCATTCTCCGGTCATCGCCTGTGCCTCGTCATGGCAATTCGTTCCCCTGACAGCTATTAGTATAGAATACTATCAGCTTCAGGAGAATGCACTATTTAAGAACCCTGAAAAAGAAAAGAAATCCGCCCCAACCATCCCACAAAAAAAATCTAACACACAGATATTTTCGTTACAATCATTTAATATACCTGTTTATTGCAGGGAAACAGTCAACACAACCAAACAATACAATGGATAACTGACACGCCACTATTTCAAGACAACAATCGCGGATCCTTGTCAGATCTCGAATTCCAACGCTCAAATTAAAAAAAGTTAATATACAATTAAATTATCATGGGTATATCTGTAAGAAGAACTGAAGAAAAAGAAAAACGCGTAGTATTGGCACCAGTACTCCTCGTTTTTTTTACAACCATTATCACAAACAACAGGTTCTCTTACAGGGAGAACAGAAAACAACAAAGAATAAACTAGTTCCGACAAGGAGCAAAACAAATTCACAAATAATTATAAATAAGATTATAACTTACTACTACCATTAAAATTATTATTTTAGTAATAAATTTAAATTTAATAAATGAAGGCAAAAATTTGTGTTATTTTATTTTGTGTAGTTTTTTTGTGTGTTTTTTTCTCTTGTAGCAGAACTGCGACTTAATTTTCTCGCCTTTGTGCACAGCAGTACGTCAAAACGATTTCTTCCACAGCCCTGCTGCAGGCTTTTTGCGAAATTATATGTAGGTAACTTCAACGACCGAGACAGCTTTTGGGAAAATTTCCTTCGAATAGACTGCCCTTCTTTGCCACAAAGTTAAAAAGTTAAACAACCACCACTTCCAGAGGCCGCAATCCTAATACTCGTACACACAAGCCTAGTGCGCATATGTGTTGACCAGAGGCGCCACGGCACTTTGTATGTACACTTCACTGGAGATCATTGGTTTTTCTCCACCACGAACTGCCTAAAAGGGTATGAGAATTTTGGGGTGTAAAATACCTGACCTTTCTTATCGCCGCTGAGGTTGCCGTTCGTGTTCCTGCGAATATTGGCTCCTTCCCAACAAAAAAAACGTTCTATATGCCTGTTCTTCTTCCCTTCTTGTATTTTGCTTCTTCAAACCAAAATCTTGAGTTTTATCTTGCCATTTTCCCTCCGCCTTTATCCACCAAAAACAGGGATTTTTCACACAAGTGTGCTCCTATTTTTTTTTTATGTACAAACAGCACCACGTATTACAGCTGCACCAAATCCAAGTGAGTATTTATTAAATGGACTGCAGAAAAACTTCCGGCGATCCCCAATCTATCTCACAAAAACTTTTCGCCACACCCGGCTCGGACTTTTCTTTTTTTCCCCATAATTTTTCCACCCATCCCCCGTTTAAATTTTACAATCGTTCCCAAGTTTTTCTACAAATTTCCCAATACCTACAAAGTGATTTCGAAAGTAAATTTCCCAATCAAAATAAATTTTCCAACCGACCGTTACATACCCTCGGGCCCACAAGGCCGACTCGCGAGGCAGTGAGGAGCCGAAAAAAACGGACGGTTTTTATGCCGTAGGTCTAATATCTTTGCGCCAATGTGGGTCTCGACTCACGACCTGAGAATAGGAGTCTCATGCTATAGTGAGCTAGCCGGGTACATATGAACTACTTGGTACTATAAAAAGAGCGGATGAAAAGCTAACTGTAATTTAGGCCCATAATTGCAGCCGTAATTTCGAGATGATCAGCCTGAAGAACCTCCCGTAGGAATATCTGAAGATACAAATATCAGGCGGAAGACAATACCACATTGTCCCCCTACTGATATCCATACGTCTCCAAACATTCTCACACAAACCCAGTTTGCTTTCGCTCCGTCGGGCCAGTCTCCAGCAATACCACATTGCCATTGACTCCACCTGGTGGAACGACAGACAACCAGTTCGCTGAGAGACATTCTCCAGACTGACCGAAGAATAAAGAGACCAGCAACGGATACCCTGAATTTATAAACTAACATCGGACCACGATATTATGAGGTGGTGCTTAATCTTTCAGAAAAAACGTAGATATAATTAGTATACGCACAATAATTTAACTTACAATGACGTTGTGGTTTTTGTAATAACTAGACCTTATATAATGATGCCAATAAAATAATAATGAAAAATTGAAGAATAATTATTTTATTTTTTCCAGTGTAATCTAAATTGTCTGCGGAAGGTATGGTTACGTACGGCCGACAAGAATAACTCGACACCTCGCAGCCTACGACCGTTCGGTTCGTACTGACTAAGTAGACCCTGCTGATAGGCCAACATTAATCGAAGTAGATTTCTAAAAACACTACCCTTCTCGGGTAGTGTAGCCCGTATAATTTAGCTCCCGTAATGCCTACTGCCGGTTGTGCAATGCACCGGTTGAAGATCATCTCCATCGCCTGACCTAACACGAAAGAACTATTTTTAAACTCTTCAAAAATAGTTAACACCCGCGATGCAATTGACTCGAAAAAACTGGATGTTCGGCTAGACAATCTAACACGTTCAACAGGTAACGCAACGCTGCGCCCTCGTCCGAAGATTCGGAAGTTGACATATATTCAGCCTTAGGAAGGGCATGGCCGCTATTCGACGGTAGACAGTAGTCCAATTTAGGAACAAACTCCTGCGCGTGTGGAGATAGAGTCGAGAGAAAATGTGGCCTCCGAAGCACCTTATGCACGATGGGCAGACCATAATAGGTGCGTCCGCAAGTATCGCCCATGATTACCTAGGATAGTAGCAACAAACACGCAAAGAAAGTTCGAAGAGAGAAAAAAAAATTTTGTGCGAAAATAGATTCAAACAAAATGTACCATGCGTGCTTACAGCACAAAAATCCGCTATAATTAGTGTATAGATGTGTTAGTGTAGATGAGTGTGTATATGCTTTGATTCAATATAAGTGAGGAATGGTTGAGACCGATAACAATTCCCCCCAGGGCTCCCGCATGTCGATGTCCGCGACGGCAGTTGGTGAAAACTATGAAGCATAGTCATCACCAAGTGTCATCAAGGTCGCCGACACAGCTTCAGGTATACCCGAAAGAAGAACGGAAACAAAAATCCAAAGTCGCATAGTCACGAAAAGAAAGGAAACTTCTTCGGCAAAATAAAAAAATTTTGGGGGATCCGCTGTTCAACCACAACCAAGCTACCTTTCGGAAAATCAATCAGAAGGGTATGTACAGACGGAAAAAAACGAATCAGGACAAAAACAAAAAATAGAATTTAATAAACTGAATGGACCTTCCGAAGGAACAAGGGGCGCAGTGGCAGGCGTTAACACGCCTGTTACCAAAGACGGTTAAGCCCTTGTCCCAACTTCACCTTCCACCCGGAAAAATTAATTGAAGATCCTGTTCACGGACCGACGCAGTGGCAGGCGGTATCACGCCTGATACCAGAGTCGCCGACCCTAGAAACAGGACAGGGATCAACCCCTACTTCACCTACACGCATAGCCAAGCGACCACTCGCTTGTTAGCAAGCCGTGCAGGTCAGCATGGTTCGAAGCTACTCCAAAAAGAAGAAGTTACCGCGTAAGTGAACGGGTAGGCCTAAAATCGAAAACAAAGAAAAATTCACATAGAATTTGGACAAGGATGCTGAAATAAATTCGAAAAATAGACAAGGGCTAAGGCCTCGCGGTACTACCTTAGCCCACAGCGAGCGCTTGGTAAATGTGGTGAACCATACTTGAACCCAGAAAATAAAAAAAAAATCTGAAGTGGCCGTGAAGGCACAAGTGGTACCAAAAACCAAAAAAAAATTCAACTACAAAATCCGTGTAGGACATTAACGGGCTTTAACAGCATCGTTGGGCGCCATTTATGTAACAGCATAATGGCGCGATAAAATAGTGGGCGCCACTTATGCGAGGTATTACCCCCTTAGCCATAAGCCCGGAAAAGCATGACCGAGGAGCCAATACCATACATAAGAAAGGAAACAAAATTCCGGAACTCCTACGCCGGCCACACGGAGTTATCTAGCTCGCCGGAGGGGTCGTGGGGTGTGTGGCCGGGCCTTACCGCGGTTGGTTCACCACTTACCTGTGCCTGTGCAACTTTGAATCCCGCCTCCATCATTCTCCGGTCATCGCCTGTGCCTCGTCATGGCAATTCGTTCCCCTGACAGCTATTAGTTTAGAATACTATCAGCTTCAGGAGAATGCACTATTTAAGAACCCTGAAAAAGAAAAGAAATCCGCCCCAACCATTCCACAAAAAAAATCTAACACACAGACATTTTCGTTACAATCATTTAATATACCTGTTTATTGCAGGAAAACAGTCAACACAACCAAACAATACAATGGATAACTGACGCGCCACTATTTCAAGACAACAATCGCGGATCCTTGTCAGATCTCGAATTCCAACGCTCAAATTAAAAAAAGTTAATATACAATTAAATTATCATGGGTATATCTGTAAGAAGAACTGAAGAAAAAGAAAAACGCGTAGTATTGGCACCAGTACTCCTCGTTTTTTTTACAACCATTATCACAAACAACAAGTTCTCTTACAGGGAGAACAGAAAACAACAAAGAATAAACTAGTTCCGACAAGGAGCAAAACAAATTCACAAATAATTATAAATAAGATTATAACGTTAATACTACTACCATTAAAATTGGAGATCATTGGTTTTTCTCCACCACGAACTGCCTAAAAGGGTATGAGAATTTTGGGGTGTAAAATACCTGACCTTTCTTATCGCCGCTGAGGTTGCCGTTCGTGTTCCTGCGAATATTGGCTCCTTCCCAACAAAAAAAACGTTCTATATGCCTGTTCTTCTTCCCTTCTTGTATTTTGCTTCTTCAAACCAAAATCTTGAGTTTTATCTTGCCATTTTCCCTCCGCCTTTATCCACCAAAAACAGGGATTTTTCACACAAGTCTGCTCCTATTTTTAAATTCTTTTATTTAACTTGCACTGTTTGTCGCCAAATCTTGGATGTTAAATTTGACCCACTTCCCGGTTTCGGATAGAGCTGAAATTTTGCATACACGTTTAGTTTGGATGACAATGCAATCTGGCCATTTTGTAAAAATATCAAGATAGCGGTTCCAAAATGGCGCCCGCTTTTATTTTACTCACACTGTTTGTCGTCAAATCTTGGAAGCTAAATTTGACCCACTTCCCGGTTTCGGATAGAGCTGAAATTTTGCATACACGTTTAGTTTGGATAACAATGCAATCTGGCCATTTTGTAAAAATATCAAGAAGGCGGTTCCAAAATGGCGCCCGATTTTTGAAATTGTGCTCCGCGGCCCTTTGAAATGGGTATCAAATGAAAGGATATGACAGGTAGAACACAATAAGCTATGTGGCGTCATTCCAAATTCAAAATGGCGGACAACACTTACACTGTTTGTCGTCAAATCTTGGAAGTTAAATTTGACCCACTTCCCGGTTTCGGATAGAGCTGAAATTTTGCATACACGTTTAGTTTGGATGACAATGCAATCTGGCCATTTTGTAAAAATATCATGATGGCGGTTCCAAAATGGCGCCCGATTTTTGAAATTGTGCTCCGCGGCCCTCTGACATGGGTATCAAATGAAAGGATATGACAGGTAGAACACAATAAGCTATGTGGCGTCATTCTAAATTCAAAATGGCGGCCAACACTTGCACTGTTTGTCGTCAAATCTTGGAAGTTAAATTTGACCCACTTCCCGGTTTCGGATAGAGCTGAAATTTTGCATACACGTTTAGTTTGGGTGACAATGCAATCTGGCCATTTTGTAAAAATATCAAGATGGCGGTTCCAAAATGGCGCCCGATTTTTGAAATTGTGCTCCGCGGCCCTCTGACATGGGTATCAAATGAAAGGATATGACAGGTAGAACACAATAAGCTATGTGGCGTCATTCCAAATTCAAAATGGCGGCCAACACTTACACTGTTTGTCGTCAAATCTTGGAAGTTAAATTTGACCCACTTCCCGGTTTCGGATAGAGCTGAAATTTTGCATACACGTTTAGTTTGGATGACAATGCAATCAGGCCATTTTGTAAAAATATCAAGATGGCGGTTCCAAAATGGCGCCCGATTTTTGAAATTGTGCTCCGCGGCCCTCTGACATGGGTATTAAATGAAAGGATATGACAGGTAGAACACAATAAGCTATGTGGCGTCATTCCAAATTCAAAATGGCGGCCAACACTTACACTGTTTGTCGTCAAATCTTGGAAGTTAAATTTGACCCACTTCCCGATTTCGGATAGAGCTGAAATTTTGCATACACGTTTAGTTTGGATGACAATGCAATCTGGCCATTTTGTAAAAATATCAAGATGGCGGATCCAAAATGGCGCCCGATTTTTAAAATTGTGCTCCGCGTCCCTCTGACATGGGTATCAAATGAAACGATATGACAGGTAGAACACAATAAGCTATGTGGCGTCATTCCAAATTCAAAATGGCGGCCAACACTAAATTGCGGAAAGCTTATAATAGACTAAAAAGTAGAAAATATAACCGATCAACTTCCAATTTTGCACACACTCGTAGTTCGGGTGGTTAATGTGTATGAATGATGAGATGAATAGTTGAGTTAAGGGTGAGTTGATAATAAAGAAGCAATACACGTTACAAAAAATCACAAACAAACACAGAGATGCTGCTGTCAACTAAATTCAACTACTCAAATACTGAACTCATGTCCGTATGCATAATTTCAACTAAACCCAGGTAGCAGAGCTGAGTCGAGTTCAGTCAACCTTAACCCAACTCGACTCCCGTTTACATGTAGTTAGACTTGGGTTCAACTTGAGTTCAACTCATCATGTATAAGTACTAAATGCAATCTGACCTTTTTGTAAAAAAATCAAGAAGACGGTTCCGAGATGGCGGCCGTTTTTGCAATTATGTTCCACCGAGCCCACGTCATGGGTATCAAATGAATACAGTAAACTGTGTGACGTAATTTTAAATCTAATAGAATTGCCATCATAAAATGGCGGAATACATATAATAAACTAAAAAGTAGAAAATAAAATAAATGGTTAAAAAAAATTTTTAAAAAAAATTCTTTACATTAACTAAAAAATGTACTGAAAAGTAAAAAATAAAAAATATTTTAAAGAAAGCGTGAAATTTCAATTTTAATGAAAAAGTTAATTAAAAGAATGGCGCATTTTTCATCAAAAAATTTTGTTAGAATTTGAAATTAACAAAGCAAAAAATTGAGGGTTATTGTAAATCTCACGCGATTTACAGTTATATTTTCAATTTTTGATGAAAAATGCGCCATTCTTTTAATTAACTTTTTCATTAAAATTGAAATTTCACGCTTTCTTTAAAATATTTTTTATTTTTTACTTTTCAGTACATTTTTTAGTTAATGTAAAGAATTTTTTTTAAAAATTTTTTTTAACCATTTATTTTTTAAACTCTTTACTTTCACTTCGGAGCATCAAATCTTGTAACGTTAATTTAACCGCCTTTTACTCAATGCAAATGGATGAAACTTTGCAGGCATACATATTCCCGATGACAATACACGAATATGACATTTTGTTACATTTTTTGTTGTTGATTTTGTTGTTGAGTAACAAAAAACGATTTTTAATAAAAAATGCTTGGAATTATTCGTTCTACTCAATGTAGAGTCTTAAAATTCACTTCCATTCAATAAAAATTGGTAAAAATTAACAGACATGTGTATTTCCGACGAAAACACACGAAAATGATAGTTCCAAATTAAAAATGGCGGCCAAAAAATATGATGGATTACATTTTTCTTTACAAGCCACTCGTTCGATATGGGTATCAAATGAAAGATTATAACAAGTTGAATACAATTAGCGTCATCCTAAATACAAAATGGCGGTAGAAAAATGGCGGCATAAAAGTGGCGGCCAACACAAAACAGAGGATCAATTTTTCTTTACAACGCGCTCGGCATGGGTATCAAATGGAAGGGAGTGACAATTAGAATACTGTTGTCGGTGTCCCGTCATTTCAATTCAAAATGGCGGCCAACACAAAATGGCGGTTTACCCTTTTATTTACTTCACTCTCGGTATGGATATCAAATGAAAGTGTATTAAAGTGAGTAAGAAAGTAAACTGTATGACGTGGTTTTAAATCATATATGGCGTTCACTAAAAAATGGCGGAAGACATAACATAGCTACCAATAGCAAATAAAAATATGATTTAAAAAGATGCAAAAAAATATGTTTCCAGTTTTTAGTTTTTATTGCTCCAGCCAGTATACGCGAGCATACTACCTTTCAAAATGTAAAAAAAAACGTAGAGCGCTATTAGATTTTTGAGGGGTCATCAAATTGTGCATTTTTGGGCTGCACTTGAGAACTGTTGTAAAGAAACAAATACAAAACATGTAAAAAAGTTTCCTTATTTAACATGATAATCTAATTAAAAGTTTGGAAATTTTAATGTATTAATTAACGTTATTCGTTACTAAAAAGTAAAAAATAAAAAAAAGAAAAAAAAATTTTTTAAGAAACTCTTTTCTTTACCTTAATATATTGATCAGTTGTGAACACAAAATTAATATAAATACTAAAAAAATCGACTAAAAGGTAAAAAATAAGAAGATTTTAAACAATATAAACTTTTAAATCAAAATGGAAAAAATCTCACACATTCCTTAAAGAAAAGCGTGGGGCGCCCATACCAACCTGAACTTAAAAAAACATGACTGCCGTGAGTACATTTTAACATTTCAGACAGCTACGAATTTTCACTAATTGAGCATTTTGTTTCATAAGAACGCACCCCACGCTTTTCTTTAAGGAATGTGTGAGATTTTTTCCATTTTGATTTAAAAGTTTAAATTGTTTAAAATCTTCTTATTTTTTACCTTTTAGTCGATTTTTTAGTATTTATATTAATTTTGTGTTCACAACTGATCAATATATTAAGGTAAAGAAAAGAGTTTCTTAAAAAAAATTTTTTTTCTTTTTTTTATTTAGTTAATGAAAAGAATTTTTTTTAAAAAATTTTTTTAAACATTTATTTTTTTTTTTATGTACAAACAGCACCACGTATTACAGCTGCACCAAATCCAAGTGAGTATTTATTAAATGGACTGCAGAAAAACTTCCGGCGATCCCCAATCTATCTCACAAAAACTTTTCGCCACACCCGGCTCGGACTTTTCTTTTTTTTTTCCCCATAATTTTTCCACGCATCCCCCGTTTAAATTTTACAATCGTTCCCAAGTTTTTCTACAAATTTCCCAATACCTACAAAGTGATTTCGAAAGTAAATTTCCCAATCAAAATAAATTTTCCAACCGACCGTTACACCTTGATGGTTGAAAGTTAGATCGATGTTGGGAAAAAGTTAAATTAAGGTGCCGTTCCTGGGGATAACGTAACGTAACGTATTTTTCGTAACAGAAACAAGAGGCGTATCTCGCCCATATTTTCACGTCACTATCTTCATAGGAATAGTAACGATGAATGTTTGAATAGTGGAATGCCAGGCCTTCGCATTTCTGACTTCTGACAATTTGCATGAACTGAACATGAACTGGACTTTAGCCGGTGAAGCCACTTACGAGGATTGAACTGAACATTATTAAACTGAGGTCCGTGAAGCCGAAGCTTTAGTTTAACTCATACAAAGTTTTAGTTTTTGTTGATTCATTGCTTCATGTTTCAGGCAATTATGTTGGTGACCGTGAAGGGCATCATTTAGTATAGTCAATAGACCGGTTCTGGTTCGATTACAGGGGCTAAACAGCTTTGGACGTAATTAGTACTCAGTTGGGAGACCGTATTGGTAAAACGATACTTGCGTTTAAAAATATGAAGTTTTCGACCCAGGCGCAGTTATTATTCACATATCCACGCCGGTACTTTCAAACTTTTCGGAATCCCTTTTCCATTCGGAATCGAGGAGTAATGATTTTTTCTCCGGGGGGCCAAATGAGGCATTTCCGTATGAAGATGCGCGAATGAGGGAAGGGATAAGACACTCGGTGTGGGCCATACAGGGCAATCTACTCTGGGTGCACATAAGACGGCCGGGCTAGGCGCATAAGGACCCCTCCCAAAATGCTAGCGGACATAACCCCATAACCAAAGAATTTAAAGCCAGCTCGTAATTCAATTGACCGAATATTTTAACGGTTACATATTCGCGTGTTCCCCATATAAATAATAGTCTAAAACATGCCCGCCAAAATACTGAATCTTCCAGTGAAAGTCCCATCCCAATCGGATTAGCCATTTCCGAGATTAGCCCGAACAAACAGACAGACAGACATACAGACATACAGCCATACAGACATATAGACAGACAAAAATTTTAAAAATGCGTGATTTCATTTTAAAATCATGTAAAAAACCATATAAAATTAAAAAACACAATTATTTTGAAATCACAGACAGACACTTCAATTGTATTTATAAGAGAAGATATATTAGCTCCACCTGTATGTATGTATGTATGGATGTACATATGTATGTATAGAAATATTGAAAATTGATTTTGACCCACTTCCATATAACCGTTCAGCTTCAAATTTTGCACACATGTACAGTTCACAAGACAATGCAATCTGACCATTTTGTAAAAAAATCAAGATGGCCGTTTCAAGATGGCGGCCGATTTTCCCAATTGTGTTCGCCGACCGCCGACATGGGTAACAAATGATAAGTATAATATAATTTTCTGTTTGGTGTCATTCCAAATTCAAAATGGCGGCCGGTACAAAATGACGGCCAACAAAAAATGTCGGATTACTCTTTTATTTACACCGCGATCGGTATGGGTATCAACTGAAAGGATATTACAAGCAGAATACTATTAGCTTATACACAAAATGGCGAACTACCTTTATTTAAAACGGTCTCGGTATGGATACCAAATAAAAGTGTATGGTGAGTATAGTACAGTAAGCTGGGTGATTTCATTCTAAATATCGGTCACCACAAAATAGCGCAAGACATATGATAGACTAAAAGGTAGAAAACAAAAAAATATAGTTTAAAAAACTTAAAAATATTTTTTAAATGAACTAAAAAGTAAAAAATAATGTTGAATGTAAACTTTTTATTGCTCCAGCCAGTATATAAAATAAATGGGGCGCTAGCGAAAAGTTCCAGTGTTAATAAAATAAGAATATTGGTAAAGTCTCAAGATTTTTTACATTTTGAAAGGTAGGTTGTTTGACCAATATGAAAACAGGACAGTACCAGAGATTTGCTGCTACTTTACTCGCATCAGGAAAAACAGCTCATTCTATGTTTAAGATACCGATCGAAGAAGATCATATGGAAAGTCCTGCGTGTAACAAATCTAAAAACCTGCGTGGATGAATGCACCATGGAAAATAAAGTATCTATTAACAGAAAACCACGAGACTTAAGATGTAAAAACCAATTATTTTGGGGAGTAACTATTTTAATGGCATAGATTTCGGGCAAATGTAGCCAGATAAGCGGGCCGATGGTATTGAGGCACGTCTGAAATGATCACTCATTAAAGGACAGATTGGAAAACGTCATTTAAAGCGCAATCGCGATGAGAGCGCAATCGGAAAACTCAGAATTCAGTACTATTCTCCTCAACATAGCATATAGAAAACGTTTTGAGATTAGTGAGAATCGTGACAGTGAGCTGGTGGTTGTTGTTTGAAAGTTCGTAATAAACGCGGAAATTTTGATAATCGACATTTATGACGATTTGGAAAATATCAACTCAGCTAAGTCGACTCAGCCCAGTAATGCCGCAAACGTTGTAAAACTTACAAGTGAAACATAGAGCATCGTTTTTAAACAAGCTTTACAGTGAATTGTTAACCTGCCGTGTGAGCGGTATGACCAGAAACGACGAAACACGAAAACGGGAAGCAGCAACTGCCCTTTTCAGGATTAAATCAGTAATGTCGTCTTATAATGTTGGAAATCTTAGTCTCAAGCCATGTTCGCCATGGGCAAGTTCAGGGTGCCAATTATCTGAGAAGGTCATATCTACGCGCACAAGACATATTCTGAATATAATTGACTAAAAGTATCTGTTTTCCACCCAGTACAAAAGTTTTCCCATAGGTGATGATTAACCTTGAATTTAAAAAAAAATTGTAGGTAACATAACCATGTTATGCATGTTTGCTCTTTGTTTCATTAAACCCTTTTTTATCTCGGACTACGAACACATGATTTTGTTTTATCAAAAGCCTTTGCAAGGCACGCGGGTTTTTGCTAGTCTATATTAATAAAAGATAGTGTGTGTCTGTAAGTCTGTGTATCTGTGTGTCTGCTTGTGCGTACCGTCACGCATTGTAGCCAAACTAGAAGAGATAGAAATCTGAAGTTTTTTTTGTAGATGCATGCATACCCCAGAAGGTGGAAGTAAGTTTCCGTTTTTCGCTATTTTGATTAGTTTTTTTTAAATTAATTAATTAGTACGATTTGTCACCATTTTTTACGTTCTACGCCTGGTATCTCGGCTAATGTATATCGTAGAACATTATTAATGCCACCAATTGAAAGATGAGACAATTCTGGTTAAAAATTGTTTGTTTCAAATCTCAGAAAGGCGATTTTTCGAAACTCATCCCCTAAGGGGGTGAAATGGGGTTTACCCAAACCGCTGGAGCTATAGGGCTGAAATTTTGACAGTGCATCTCTATAATGACCTGGACATCCACTAAGAAGCGATTTTTCGAAATTCATCCCCTAAGGGGGTGAAATGGGGTTTACCAAACCGCTGGAGCTATAGGGCTGAAATTTTGACAGTGAATCCCTATAATGACGTGGACACCCACTAAGTAGCGATTTTTCGAAATTCATCCCATAAGGGGGTGAAATGGGGTCAACCCAAAACCGCTGGACCTATAGGGCTGAAATTTTGACAGTGCATCCTTATAATGACGTGGACATCCACTAACAAGCGATTTTGCGAAATTCATCTCATAACGGGGTGAAATGGGGTCAACCCAAAACCGCTGGAGCTATAGGGCTGAAATTTTGAGAGTGAATCCCAATAATGACGTGGACACCCACTAAGAAGCGATTTTTCGAAATTCATCTCATAAGGGGGTGAAATGGGGTCAACCCAAAACCGCTGGACCTATAGGGCTGAAATTTTGACAGTGCATCCCTATAATGACGTGGACATCCACTAACAAGCGATTTTGCGAAATTCATCTCATAACGGGGTGAAATGGGGTCAACCCAAAACCGCTGGAGCTATAGGGCTGAAATTTTGAGAGTGAATCCCAATAATGACGTGAACATCCACTAACAAGCGATTTTTCGAAATTCGTTCCCCAAAGGGGGAAATGGGGTTTACCCAAACCGCCTGAGCTATAGGGCTGAAATTTTGACAGTGCATCCCTATAATGACGTAGACATCCACTAACAAGCGATTTTTCGAAATTCATCCCATAAGGGGGTGAAAAGGGGTGAAATGGAGTTAACCCAAACCGCTGGGGCTGAAGGGCTGACATTTTGATAGTGTATCCCTATAATCACGTGGAAATGAATGAGTCAAAATTCACTTTATTTAGGATTCCTTTGTCACTTCTCTTGATGACATATACACACCAATCTCTGCTTCAAAACTTGCAGATTTGTTGAGCAGAGGTGATATACGCAGCAATTTGCTTACCATGTTTATTAAAAAAATGCTCTATAATAAACCTTTTTTAGGGATAATAACAACTGACTTTTTTGTTTGTTTTTTTTTCAAGGGAAATAGTGCACATAATAAACAGTTTTTATTTAAAGGCGTTGCAAGGCACGCGGGTTTTATGCTAGTTAAAAATATAATTGAATTCTGAATTTTTATTTTTTGGACAATATTTACGGTAATTATAACCAAGTTTATCGTTTTTTTTTTTTTTTGAAAATTGTATTATTTTTGGTAGAGAACAAAGTGAAAAACATGAGGGAACAATGCGAAATATATCTGAAAATTTAAAAAAGCAGGTCTGGAAAAGTTGAAGAATGGGCTGTCTTATCGTGAAATTAGTAGGAAAGTTGGCATTTCATATGGTACTGTTAAAAATATTAGAAACAGCAGTAATTTAACTATTGCCAAACAACGAGGAGGAGGGAAATTTAACTTGAATGACTACGATCGCCGGTTGTTGGCCCGTAATGTTGCATTTAATGCAATAAAATCTGCTTCTGAAGGTAAAAATTACATAAAAGCAACCTGCGGTTAAGATGTTTTCCGAATGACAGTGACCAGAGAGCTAAAACGAATTGGATTTCAAGTACATAGAAAACTAAAGAAACCAAAATTAACAAAACGACACCGTGAATTGCGTTTACAATTTGCCAAAAAACACCAAAATTGGACGGTTGATGACTGAAAAAAAGTGGTTTGGACAGACGAAAGTAAAATAAACCTACATGGATCAGATGGAATCAGGTACGTGTGGAAGAAACCAAATACTAAGCTCAGTGATAGAGACATAATACCTACTGTGAAATTTGGAGGAGGCAAAATACTGTTCTGGGGTTGTTTCTGCAGTCATGGCGTTGGGGAGCTAGTTAAAATAGATGGCAATATGAATGCCAATATGTATATTGACATTTTAAAAAAAGGATATTTTCCCAGCGTAAAAAAATGGAGATCCCAACTCACCAAAGCCATATTTATGCAGGATAACGACCCCAAACTTAAAGACCATGGAATTTCTCAGATCTCGTAAACTGAGAATTTTAGAAGATTGGCCTCCACAAAGTCCTGATCTGAACCCGATCGAGAATTCGTGGTTCATTGTTAAACGGCGAGTTTATAATTATGCAGATCCTCCACAGAATAAAGAGCTGTTGTGGACTCGTTGTCAGGACGTTAGGCGTTCAATCACTGTCAACGAATGCCAAAAACTAATCGAAAGTTTGCCGACACGCATCCAAATGGTTATCAATGCTCGCGGCGGGCACACAAAATATTAGTGGTACACAAAATGGTAAGCATTGTATTTGTAACAGAACTGAGCAAGTATGAAATATCGATATTATCTCTATAATTTCAGGTACGTGAGAACTAGTTGTTCTTTTTAGCTTGCAATTAGTTTGCTTTATAGTTATCTAACATAACAAACTAAAAAAAGAGGGTATAATAAAGATCTCGGATGATCTCCATATACTACACTGGCATGACAGGCTCTTAAAAGGAGCTATCAAAATCTTATTTTTCTCTCGAAATTGTTTTTCGCGTTCATTTTGGGGCCCCTTGCCACCTGGCGCCTAGAGCGTGCAGTTCGATAGCATGACCGATCTACCTCAGAGCTGGCGCTGGGCATGCAGTTCGATAGCATGACCGCTTTCGGAATCTCTTCTATGATGTTGATTATCGTAGAGTGTAGTTAAACTTAAGAATGTGGCTTCAATTTTATTTCCGAAGATGAGGGTTAAAGCTACAGGAGGGGAAATTATACTTTCTCCCGAGTAAAGCCTACCCTAAATTAACAGTAACCCAGAAGTGAATTGGAAGTTAAGTAGACGTAACTTCTTTAAAAATTGACATATAAACCCAAATAAAAAGTTCATAAGAGCAAGTGAACAACCTAACTTTCTTAACTTTTGTTTACTTTTGGTGCGGTTCTTACTGCACAGAACATCTCTAAAAGACTTTTTCGAAATTTTACGAAATTTAACTTCCACTTCCCTAAAATGGAATGGTACCTAACTTCAATTCACTTCACTTGAATTTAGGGTAGGGCTTAACGTGCAGTATGCACGTGTGATGAAAACAAGATTTACGCTTTTATTTAGAAAAACATAAGCAAAAGTATTTTTAGTGAAAACTGAGAGCAAAAGCGATTCAAATTTTAGTATCGCGCACAAGCGGTATAAATTTTCATTCAGAGCAAAAGCGGTATAAGCCGCTTTTGCTCTCGGTTTTTTGATTCTTGCGCTGAAATATAATTATACCATTTTTACTCTAAGAACACGAAGATATTCCTCTTTTGGCTAAAAAAAATACTGAACCGTTTTCGCTCTCTATGTTATTTTAACCCGCTTTTGCTGTGAGGGTGTCAATTATCGCCATCGTTATTACTAGAAGATCAGGATTCTTCAATTTGGTAAGAAAAACAAGAGATTTTGTCACTACCGTTAAAATTATCACTATCAAAATCAGGATTCCACTAATTCGCAATGAGAAAATCGAAGAGATATTGTCACTATCATTAAAAAATAAAATAAATTCGGATGCAAGTAGCTTCACGTTTATTATATGTATTTATTTGGGCACATAGATTGAATTGAGTTAGTTTTTTTGTTGATACAAATCGTATTTTTGGGCACAGGTTTTATGTATACTATATATCGTTGGTTTACAAGCAGAATTCACTAAGTACAATTTTTCAAGTTTTCAGTTTTTTATACTAAAGTAAGTCTTATAATGCCAACTTTATACTGGAAATACCTTATAGCCCGCAAACTAATATTGTTAAGGTTTTTAGGGGGTTAGTTTCGGATTTACCTTGTTCATAATGACACAAAACTACAAAATCACAACTTTTCACTGTTCACTTTTAAACTTTTAAGTTTGATTCACGAATACCGGCTATGTGTTAATACATTCCTGATTCCCCCTGTCATAGCCTTCGCTAGTCCTTCCCCGCTCCACCAAGCGCATGTTATCGGTTGGCTGATGAGACTCAACTCGTTTCAAGAGGCATAACACTCCAGCGAGTTGTTTCTCAAATACCCCGATGCCAGAGTCGTAAAATGGTTGTAGTAAAATATCGCGGCTAGGTTGTGGCAGCTTCTTCCTACTTCTATCTATTTCTACTCTCTATCGTCCGGCTAGAGCTGCTGTTCGATATTCTAAATGAAAAATATAGATTGTCGAACAGTACAAAGGGGCTTCCCCTAAGCCTCTAGTCTATCACATAAAAAAAACACACTGTACTACAATATATCAAAGTTAACTCGTATTAACTGTTATTCTAGAATAGTCCGGGAATCTCATCCTCGTCGCCAGTTTTATTATGGATTTTTAAACTTTATAGAAATTAAACATCAATTTAAGTTTAATATTTATATAAATGCAATCAACAGCAACAAAACAATTAAAAGACTTACTATAAAATCGCGGAGAACAACTGATCAACGATTGGCGAACGGTTTGAAGTCAAAACTTTAAGTGAATTTAATTTTTATTATTATAGATTGGCCCGGTCGCTGGACATTTCCCACTGCCAAGTAAAAGGAACACGCGCTGCTGCTGACAAAGCGTCTGGATTCTTAAAATTGGTTGCGAATTTTAAACGGAAATGTGGGAAAATAGCAACCTGTTGTGATGACACCTGATTAGGTTGCGCGTGTTATTTTTATGTTTAATTTTATATTATACATATGCGCGTGTTATCTATAACTGTTAATCGGGACCTTCGCCTGTTTATAAAATCCGACAATTTTATACCTGTAATAACGCCATATCTGTCCGCACTAGGTAACATTTTGCAAAATGCTCGAGAAACAATGGAGAAGAAATAGGATCAATGACAAACGTACAACGACCAACATAGAAGAGCCGACCCTGATTATCAGCCCGGGGAAATAGTCTGGGTAACATCACACTCCCGCAGTAAGCGTAGCCAGCGCTTCTCCTCCAAACTCGCCCCAAGAAGAGATGGTCCCTATGTGGTATTGTGTCATAAAGGGCCTACTTCGTACGAATTAGCAGATCCAAGTTATCCTAAAGACACCATCGGGACATATCCCTTCCTTTTTCTTTGTTTTTTTTTCTTTTTCTCCCACACAAATCTATAAGTTCCAGTACTTAATTGTGTAGCTGTTATAACTAAATAAATAAATAAGATGACATTTTCTCTTCTTCTTCTTTGATATGTTAACCGGCGGTTCAAACGGGACGTCCCCATACTGGATACGCTGCTGTTGGTGCCCCTGTTTCTTTATATGCGGTTTGTTACCTAGTTTCTTTCGTTTCTCGATTCTGGTCAATTTGGCAGGTCGACCATCCTCCTCCTTTCACCCCTTGAACTTGGGGCCAGACGTCAGCGGAATTCACAGAGTGCTTCATTAGATACTTTGCGGATTGGAGTGAGAAAGGATTTTTTGCATATCTTAGGAAAGTTTCCTGTCGATAACAGTTTGCTAAAGATAAGATAAAGCGGAACCAAAAATTGAATTGAACAGCCCTGCAAAAAGCCATGAGGCAGGTTGCTAGGACCATGAATTTTATTGATATCGAGATTGTTTATACTCGTCAAAAAATAGAGATACACCAGTTATAAAAAATTAAGTATCAGTGTACGTACTTGCTGGATCAGTGTGCACTGCATTCAGCGTTGCCTTTTTGGGCTACTTATCTTATCGCAAATTGGGCAAAAATTTTGTATTAAAAATGTATTAAATTTGAGAAAGTCATGTCTCTTTATGAAAATAAATGCATTCTTTTAAATATATATTTCTTAGTTCGAATTGTATCAGCGCAGATCATAATAAGCAAACATGGATTTAAAACCTCTGAATCAATTTTTCCCCAATGTTTTCCCCACTAAATTTGTTTCCACAATTTTTCGCACGGGCATAAGAATTACCCCAGTTTGGGGGAAAAAATCCCAATCTGGCAACAGTGCTCTTAGAATTACTTTGTCACCAGTTCTGATACAAAGATTATCTATTACAATAAGATGTGACACTCTCGACGTTTTCGCTTATCTATTTTTGACCTTGGTACCGTTATTTAAACGACCTTGCCGGAATTGTAAGAAATAGATAGCGATAGAAAAACCATTTGTAAGAAAAGGATGCAATATGATGAAGAACGAAGTGGAAATGAACACAATTTTTACAGGGTGTGCATATAATTGAATGAAATTTTTTGGTTTAAAATTAAATTTAATCACATAGGCAAGTCACACATGGCCAATTAAAAACTCAACCTGGGAATAAGCTCAGTTTAGCTTATCTTAGCCAGAAGCTTAGTTTTTACTTCATTGTATGAAATTATGCCGAATGTTTTCACTAAGTGGTAAGTTTTTTAATGGATGATTCCTGGACAAATTGTTCTTTTGCTATCGACACAGACGTTTGGAATAGTATTGAAGTGAGACTTTTTTTGTCGCGGTAGAGAAGCATTCTGTGTAGAGATATGAAACCATCACGAAAAATGTAAGGAATCGAGGGAAATTTAAAAAGTAAGCTGGCTGAGGGAAAGTATGCCAAATCAACTTTTGAGATTTTAGTAAGGACCAAAGCTGGTTTTGTTGCTGAATCCGTTTTTGTAGGTTCAGTTAGGGCAAAATGTGGTTCTGTAGGAAAAATTTGCCTTTGGGGTTTTAGTTTGGGAAAAATATGGTTTAGTTGCCAAATCCATTTTTGCGGTTTTAGAGATGGCAAAAGCTGGTTCTGCAGGAAAAATTGCCTGTGGTGATATATGTATACCTAACGTGACAATACGTCCCGTTTTGAACGGGACCGTCCCGTTTTTCGGTTGCTCGTCCCGAGTAGGTAATGCGTCGGTTGAGCCTGGGAACCAGGTCAAGGTCACCGCCCATCGAATCTGGGTCAAGGCCATCAATCAATCACCTGTTGGTGGCCATGGATCTAGGTCACGGGGTCTACGACCGTGGGACTGGTTTGCTTGGGCGGGACCTGGGTCAGGGTCGGTCGGTGGCTTGGGACTCGGTGGGGCCGGGCTCGGCTAGGGACTCGGTGGGGCCGGGCTCGGCTAGGGACTCGGTGGGGACGGGCTGGACTGGGCTGGGGACTCGGCTGGGGACCCGGTGGGGGCTGATAGTAGATATGCTATGCCGGTTCTAGCGCAATTTAACATGAGGTTTTACATATAACCCCTAGATTCACCTTTTTCGCCATCTTGGATTTTCTTCGCTGTGCCAATTGGTTTGTGACGTCACATGGTCATGTACGAGTGACTTTGGGGCTTGGCGGTGGACTCGGTCAGGGAAAGTGTGGCTTGTGACTTGGCGGACTGCTCGGTGAGGGAAAGTGGTTTGGGACTTGGCAGGGGTCGGTGGCTTGGCAGGTTGGGCGGAAGCTACAGGCGGCGGCGGCGGTAGCTTTTGCCCGGTCTGCGACGGAAGGTATTTACTCAGACTCGTACGTGCGCCCTAGTCTCTGCAGAGCAGGTCCGGGACTAGGTCAGTGGCTTCGGAAACAAAAACAAAAACTGCAGCGGTAGAAATTTGAGCGGCAAAATCTATCGGCATAAAAGGAAAAACAAAACAACGGATGTGCTGCAGTGCGACTATTGCATGGTTGTTGTTGTTGTTGTTATTACCTGAACAGACAGACACTGTGGAAAAGTGTACCTCGGCAAAGGAAACACATGAACGACCCGTGGATTTATCACATAACTAGATGAATGCCTGTGCATGTGCCCCTTACTCCCAGGAAGACACTGTGGATGAAAGTAAAAGTGATACTTTCGATGCCAATGAGAAATTCTTAGGCGACGGCGGAGGCGGGGCAACGGCGGGGGCGAATGATGAGAACCGGATAGCTCGAACTTGAGGATGGGTACATCATGGCTATGGGGGTGTAGGTTAAGAAATTCTACAGGTTGCATTGAAAGTAAAACTGAAAACCTGAAAATGACTAGAGATAGATGCTATTAAAAAAAAAATCTGGTTGCCTGTAAAGTCCATATACGGGCGAAGTTTTTACGTGACAACGTCTTCTCTTTCTGAACTTCTCTATACTGAAATGCAACTGTTTTTAATCTGGGTAATTCTGTTAAGGATAGGACGATGATATGAGAAATATGAAATGAAAGGAAGTGTTTCCATTGTGATGTGCCTTGCGAAAGTCAAGTCGATGATTGTTCCTTTTAATGTAGTTGACTTAGAAACATCTGATACGCATTTGAGATTGTACATATCTTTCATGAATTTGAGAAACCTGTCGTCAGTCTTCACATTGGTGTTGAAATCACCACACAGAAGGACTGGTATGCTAGAATCAACTTCCAGGAACGGATGCACGGACTGGCTGTTGTGAACATACGGATTGAGTCCTTGGGATAGTAACATTCCGATGTCCTGCAACCTAGCTCCTGGATGAATATATACAGCGCTGAGCACAAACTTGAAGATAGTATCAGCGGTAAAGCAAGTAACTTCAGCCAAGCACATGTCACCTGCAGTTACGATGTGACGAGCTGCGTCTGTAATCGCAATTTGGACTACTTTTGCTGTAGATGTCGATGATAATTTGCGATAGATCGCTACTCCACCAGCTGCGTTGGTATCTGAGTTTGTTTGATTGTTGTTTCTGGATATGCACTCATAATCCTTGATTGGAACTGGTTCACGATTGTCTCGCATCCACGTTTCGGTCAGTACTAAATAGTCAGATCTTGGTATCACTATATCCGTTTCCATGTCCATGGCGTGGGCGCTTAAACTTTGACAGTTGATGTTCGTCACGATAGTTTGTCCAGCGTCGGTAGCGTCATCACAAAATTTTACTGCTTTTTGGTGATTGTGTTGAGAGGGTGTCGACCAAGTCGATTGTATTCATCGCGGATATCTCGCGTAGTGTCTGAGTCGTTTCCTTGTCGACCATGTTTGAAATTGAAGCAAGAATCCTTGTCCGTAATGATGTGCAAGCCGTTGATACTCGTTACGCGACTCATGGCCACATACACCAATTGTTGTGGTTGCTTGGGAGAGTACTTATAAACGATGACTTCAAATATCCCACCTTGGGACTTGTGGATCGTAATGGCACAAGCAGGCACGCATGGAAACTGTTTTCGTTTGCATTTCACTGATTTAGACAGTGTAATGTTAACAATCTTTTTGTACACTGGTACCCAATCGACGGACAAAGTATTTGGTTTGTTAAGCACATGTGGTCGACATTTGATTTTGGCTTTGGCACCCGTATTTTTGTCTGGGAACTCAAACCAAAGAGTGATGATAACATCTTTGGTTGGCGGCAAAGTTTGCTTGTCGATGGACCTGCTGCGGCAGAATGGTCATCTGCGTTGGCCGGTTGACGTTCGATGTGTCGCAAGGTTCCAATAGCACCGTTAACCAATCCATCCGAAACATCGATGTTAGAGGTAATCATGTAAGGATACCCTTCTGCTAATGGCAACATGTATGGCAATCCGTCCGTCTCCGAAACCGACATCTTGTGAAGTTGCCCTTGATACTGGCGCTTTTCAGAATTATCTGAATATCCAAGCATAATATCAGTGGTGATACAGTTGTGTGCGTTGTTAATTGCGATTGTAAGATTCAACTTCTTCGTTACTGTAATACAACCGAACAGCGTTGGGAACTTTCTCTTTGCACCAGGATTCGCTATTGTGCCTGGACTCAATAAGTGCGATGTTATTGAGACTTAGTTTAAGTCCATTTCCAATTTTGGTGAGAATCGTGGAAATCCGCTCGTCAGTTTGTCGTACAACACGTACCAGTGGAAAGTATTTGATGCTTTGCCACAGTACAGTTCCACCCTGTTGGTTGCCTGGAACTGCGTAACACGGAAGGGCACGTACCGGTGGTAGCTGTCTAAAATCTCCGCACAAGATCACATAAATGCCTCCAAATGGTTGGTCGTAAACACCGGTAATCTGCTGCAGTCGGTAATTCATTTTACCGAGTATAGCGGCACTCATCATGCTGATCTCGTCGATGAAAACAGCTCTCACGCCAACGAACATATTTCTATAGGCTTGCAACGTTTCGGTGGATAGAAGTTTTTGAACTCTAGAAGTTGTGATACGAAACGCTGAGTGAACTGTCGTTCCACCAAGAGGGGCTGCTGCTTTACCGGTGTTCGCACAAGCTAGGTAGGCGTTGTTAAGTGAGTTGTGATTTTGAGTGTAACGATTGTAACAAATGTTGAAGAGGTTTAAACACAATCTAAACTCGAGATTTGTAATATCGTTAAACCTTATTTCAAGTTATAAATAATCTGTCATTTAATTAATGTTAATTTAATTGTGTTTAAATGTGATTGTTGTAAATGACATTAATCTAATCACTTTACTATTTCATGACATACTCAGTAGACGAAAACTTACCGTACGTCGTTCATTGTGAATGGACGTCAGCATCTGAGTGTGACATGTTTTTCGTAAATGCCTTCTAGCTGCACCGATTTATAAGACGTTGTCACGTCAACAATATGTTATTTGAACATTTTTATTTTATTTTCTAAAGCTGGATTTATTACACTCAGTTGTGAAATTCTGTTTTTAAACCTAAATGTATCTACTGCATACTGCTCTCATGATCCTTTCCTACTTTGTCTGTATGCGAAACTCCATACTACCATATATTTAACTTGTGGGTCTTCGTTGAAACTTATTTTCTTTCTCATATCTGCTCATGGAAATAATAATGAATTGCTAGAACGAATAAAATACCGGCTAAAAATTTCAAAGTGTTGATTGTACAAAGTATGATCTTTGATTTAGGTTGTTCTGTAAGTGGTGCTAGCTGATCTTTGAATCGTCCGCATTCGTCTATTCTATTAGCATAGATACAGTGTGGTGAACGATGTCTATGATCAAAATCTACATCCGATGCGCAACTCATAGCATTTATCTGCAGAGAACAAAAGTAACATTGAACACGGTCTTTGATGTTTGTGTAAAAAAATCCACTTTTCGCTAGCTGGTCTGCTGTATCTAAGTCTATTGCAAGATTATCGAATGTTTTCAAACGATCGTATTCTTGTTTCAAGTTTAACATTTTGAATGAGTGTAACAGGTTTTATATCACGTCTTTTATATTAATCCAAGTATTGTGTTTTGATGGAAAACCAAGCCACTTCACTAGAACCTGATTACCGCGTCTTTTTATAACCTTTTCTACTAAATAGACATCAGGGTTTTTCACAAGAGCTATTTCTGGTTCATAAAATCTGCCTTGAATTATATTTCCCTGGTAATCTTCCAGAATATATGTTATTGGGTAAACAGATTTAACTTCTTTTATTTTAAAGATCTCTGTGGACCAATTAGGTGTATAACCTTTTTCGAATACATGTTTATGTCTACTTATACGAACAAAATCACCTGCTTTGTATTTAGACTTTGATTTTATTTTGGGGTAATTATACACAGATAATAAACGTTTTTCGTTACGCGGTCGAACATCTACTGGTCTCATCTTAATCGTACGATGTTTTGTTGTATTGTAGTCATCTGTCAGCTTGGTCAACATGCTAATCCAGTGATAATTGCCATTCATGCTGAATTCTTTCCACATTATATTTTTCAATGTTCTGTTAAATCTTTCTACAATTGAGGCTTTCAGAGTACTGTAGCTGGAATAATGGTTTATTTCGTAATCTTTCATCAGTTGACGAAACGGTTTATTAAAAAACTCTTTTCCATCATCGGTTTGTAAATTTCTTGGAATCCGTCCTGTATTAAAAATCGACTGCAATGCTTTTACAACTTCTGATGCCTTTTTAGATTTTAAAGGCAGTGTCCATGCATACTTTGAAAAGGTATCAATTACAGAGAGAAGAAAACGAAACCCCTGATTTTCTGATGAGTAAGAACCCATCTCGACCAGGTCTGCCTGCCACAAATCATCTATACCTTTGGTAGTGACATGTCGACGTTTAAAATTTTTTCGCACTGGTTTATGCAGTTCGTTGATTATCTGTCTTCTGCTCATTGTGCAGAATGTATAAATACCTGCAGTTGAATTACCAGTTTATATACAAAGCAAAAATGATCAAGTTTAATCACCCATTTACAATGATGGTTGCGGGGCCTTCGGGATGCGGCAAAACAACCTTTATAAAAAATCTTCTTAATACTAATCAGGTATTTATAGAACCGCAAATTAGAAAAATTATATGGTGTAATGCAGAACACGGTGCACTACCTACGGATATCAAACTGCAAAACATCGAATATTTAAATGTTATACCAGAGGAGTTTGTAAATCATGAAAACGAGCCAACATTGATTGTTATAGATGACATGATGTTAAATGCATATAGTAAACAAGTTTGTGAACTCTTTACTAAGGGGTCTCATCATCGTAATTTCTCAGTAATTCTTGTGACACAAAACGTATTCCATCAAGGAAAATTCAGTCGTGACATATCGCTCAATTGTAAATATCTTGTTGTATTTAAAAACCCCCGGGATAAAAGTCAATTTACACATCTGGCCCGACAAATTTACCCAGAAAATAGTTTAGAACTTGTGAGAATATATAAAGAGATAACTCAAATGCCTTACGGGTATTTGCTAATTGATTTAACTCAAGACATTAACGACATCTTAAGATTTCGAACTGATATATTTAATAAACACTTTGTAACCTGTTTTTGTCCGCAAAATTCTTTAAATGGTAAGAATGGCGTCACGAATGAAACGATTAAGGGAGAACAAGCATATGCTATATGTGCTTAAAAAGGCTAAACCAAATCTAAGAAAGTCCATCATACAAAATGCTGACCCTGAGGTTATAAAAACTCTTTGTGAAATTACACTCAACACCTTAAAAGGTAATCATATGCCGCATGGAAATATCTACAACTCACTGTGTAGGTATAAAAAGGACATGCGTAAATTGATTTGCGCAAAGAGATCTGTTGCTAAACAGCGTAAAATACTAGTGCAACGAGGAGGTTTTTTACCAGTTTTATTAGGAAGTGTACTATCAGGAGTTATTGGCTCATTAATTGAAAAATATGCATAGAAATAATGGACTTAACAAGATGCTACTTCTGTCGCCAGAAGTTTACAACAGGCTTAAAGATGAAATTGAAATGACCGCAAATCAGTCCATTTTTGATAGAGCAATGAATAAAATACTGCAGAATAAAGACATGAATGATTCGGAAAAATGGTATAGCTATCGAAACCAACTAATTTCCTTTTTAAATCACAATAGGAAATCCAAACGAACGTTGGATAAAGAAACAAATTTATACTTGCCACGTGAACATAATGTCAAACAAAAAAGTTTAAGAGATAGTACCACACAAACGAAAATTATTTTTAAAGATGATGTGTTAACACAGACTTCACCACCACCAGCAAAGGATTTCATAGCTGAAGAAGAAGTCTTTGAAGAAGCACATAACATAACCCCACCAAGAAGATCTTTATCACCAGCCGCTAAAAGACGATTATCAGCTAGCGGAATAGCAAAAACTCTAAGACCACCACCAAAATTACTAAGAACAACAGCTCCACCTAATGCACGTGAAAAGGATTATAAAATAATCACAGCTGAGGATGGTGTAACTCAGTATACTGTACCTGCGGCTATGAGTCCCGATGAAGCTAGCGAACATATAGACGAATTAGAACAAAGTGAAAAACAAAAAGCAGCCCAGAAACAGTCTATATTAATACCCTCTCCGCTAGAATCTGGTCAATATATGCTTTCATTTCCTTTACGCAAGCTCGGTACTAGACAGAGTGAGCGTTTGAAGACTAAAAAGGATAGACCTGCAAGTACTTCTGACATTCCTTGGGAAAGACTGTAAACAATGCCGGTGGAAATAAAAGAAAATGATTTTTATGTATGCCTTTTGAGTAATAACTCTATGCAATTTTACCCAGAAAATACGCTATCGGCTTTTACAAATGCGCTTGCGAAACCATGCAAGTTTCATGGAAACTGGCGTGTTGGAATAACTGAAATTGCATTACCAAATTTTGAAATAACAAAACGTGCAATCTCCAACAACGGGGGAAATGTGCGTAAACGAGTGAGGCGTGAATATGACCAGTTAAAGGAAACTAGAAAGCAACATCAAAAGGATTTTAAAATACTTAGCATCAAAATAAATGAAAATGTAAAACTTGAATGGACACCAGAAAATCTTGAACAAGTTAGTTACAGACCTGGACAAATAAACCTTTCAGCATTTTTATTAACATTTTATAATGCAGTTACACCTTCATGGTATACCATGTACTTGAATGATGTTAAATCGAAAATGTGGAAGCGCTTAGAAGATGACCACTTTAATGAAGTTATCCCTGAAATAAAGTATAAGCAAGAGCCAAATGAATACATATTGCACATATATCAAGGAAAAAAGACTTCAGAAAACGTTGTGTTGAAATATAAGAACTATGAATCAATTGAAGATTTTGTTGATGATGTATTTGGTCAAGTTCCTAGGAAGAATAGAAAACATCCTGTTTTGAAGAATACAATAGACAATTATACACATCCAACGGCTAGCATAAAAACAGCTGAAAATAAAGAGAAAAAAGGTAGTGAAAAGAAGCATGATGTATTCGAACTCCGTTTAGAGGAGTTGGGTGTTACGATAAAAATAAAAAAACCACTACCCTCACACTTGAATGTTAAAGATCTCATGACATTGCTTTTAGCCAATTTACACTTTGACGATAAACAACTTAGCGAGGAAGAAAAACATAAGCGAATTATTGAAATTAAAAATACAATTTTTGAAATATTGAATAGACTAAAGAAAGATTCACTCAAAGCAAAGGCACCCGAGCAACGGAAAATAACTAAAAACAGTGAAATTTTGCAGGTCCCATATGAAAAACAAAGCTCGGGCGAATTTTTATCTACACCAGTACCTATTAATACAAACATAGATAATCTGTCAAACTTCATCACAGATGTATTTCTCCAAACACCTGAAAACAAACGTAATCCTGATGCCTTGTTGACAGAAATAAAAGAGTCATTTGACACTGCGGGCTTACGCCAAGAGCACATGTCAATAATGGAAAAAATTAATTCTCTTGATACAACAATTAAAGAATTGATGTTGCGATTACCAAGAAGTACACCGGAAACTGTAAAAGATTGCCCTGAGAAAAATATAATACATATATACACTGATATTATACAACCTAGAGCTATAGGCGACAAGCTAGTAAGATATCTACGAATAATACCGATTCAAGAGTGTGGTACTATATTAAGATTTGAGCATGTAGAATACTGTCCTATTGAAAAAACTTTTATTGAAAGTATTTCTATAAAAATAACTGATCATCAAGGGGAGTTAGTAGACTTTAAAACAAATTATATTCCTACATATGTAATGCTTCATTTTAAGAGACAATAAAAACTATAAATATTTGCACAACAGGCTGTTCTTGCATAGTATAAATAGAATTACGAGATGGATTCCTATTATACACGTTATTATTTAATACAAAGCGGCGGCGGTCTGTCAGATATTGGAGAACTATATCGTGGTCCACTTATTTATCAACGTGGAAGAGGAATCGGTAGCTTCTTCAGTGCATTATTTCGACACTTAAAACCTCTAGCTACATCAGGATTAAAAACATTAGCACAACAGGCTGTAAAAACAGGACAAGCTATAATACAAGATAAAAACATCAGCAACAAGTCAGTTAAAGATATTTTAAAGGAACAAGGTCGAGTTGCTGTTCAAGATTTAGCTCAGAAAGGTATAAATAAACTGTTTGACGGTATGAGCGGTGCAGGTATAAAAAGACCCAACCCGTTTACAACTTTACATTTAAAACCAGCTGTTAAACGCAAGAGACGTGGAAAAACACCTAAACACACGAGAAATTGCAAAACTAAAAATCAAAGAAAAGGAATAACAGCAAAAGTTTTAAAAACAAAACGAAAGATACGTAAACGTATACTGGACATATTTGATAAATAATGTCGTACAAAGAATGCATGAAATCGGAACTGGATCTTTTTTCCACACCACCAGTTCAAAGCAATATTTTGAAAACAGAAGAAGTAGCATATAAGCCAATAGCCTCACTCGACAACTCCTCCGTTCTAGAGTTTGTAACTTTGGGTCATGGAGATACATACCGTGATTTATCTAGCATATATCTTCGTTTAAAATTACAATTAATCAAAATAAAAGATGGAAAAGAAGAACTTTATTCAGATGATGGTGATGCACCAGGTTTAATAAACAACATTTTACACTCAATATTTCGACAGTGCACTGTATATTTGAATGGAAAACCAATTGCTCAAACCGACCACAATTACAATTATCGCGCTTATATTGAAAATTTATTAAATTATGGCAAAGATGCTGCATCTACCCATTTGGAGTCGGTCGGCTGGTATCTTGACAAAGATGACACGGAAATTGCAGATATCGATAAACCCGTCGCTGAATTACATCAAGGCTATTTAGATCGTCAGAAACTTTTTAATAAAAGTAATGTAGTTGAATTGATAGGGAAAATCCATACTGATTTGCTTAATCAGGATAAGTTGCTATTAAACGGTGTCGATTTACGTGTAGTTTTATCGCTTGAAAAACCAGAATTTTATATTTTATCCAAGGACGGAACCGACTCACCACAATTAAAAATCTTAGATGCAACAATGTACATGAACCACGTAACCGTCAACCCGAATATTTTATTAGCACATGAGACAGTTCTACAGCGTTCAAATGCCATATACCCATACAAGCGAGTTGAAGTTAAAAGCTACACTATTCCAGCAAACACATTCACACTTTCACTGGATAATATTGTCATTGGACAGTTACCGAACCTAATAATTTTTGGAATGGTGGACAATGATGCTTACACTGGCAGAAGAACAAAGAACCCTTTCAACTTTAAACATAACAACATTACCCGATTCAATTTATCCGTGAATGGTGTACAGATACCAAACCAACCTCTCGAATTTGACTACTCAAAGGAAAATCCGATTAGTACACGCGGATACAATACGTTATTCAGAGGAACAGGTATTCATTACTTCGATAAAGGTCATCAAATATCCAAGACATTATTTGACAAGGGATGTTTTCTTCTCGCTTTCGATTTAACAACAGACAATTCATATAACGCGACTTGCGGCAATTTATTAAATCAAGGGACGGTACGTGTTGAAGGAAAATTTAGAGATGCGTTAAAAAATAGTGTGACATGCATTGTATATGCTGAGTACGATGGAAGCATTGAAATTGACAAGGATCGAAATGTTTACACCAACTTTTAAATCTATATAAGGCGGCTACTTGCAACAAACTGTTAGTTGACAAATTGCTTTACTATAGTAACAATGAGTTGTTTAATTAATGCGGAATACTTTTGTGGAGGTGAATTTACCTTCTTTAAAAAAGTCTCTTTAGCTGGATTCACTGTACAAAATAAAACGTTTACAAAGGAAATAATTTTTAAATATCCAACATCTAGTTTGGAATGCAGTGAACAACAATCAAGTAAATTTGGTAATCTTGAACTAAAACGCATGGATGAAGACCTTATAAAAACTCTAGCGAAATTTAAGACAATCTTTGTTCGTGGTACATCAACTAAAGAGTTTATAAATAACTATGTTACATCTCTCACCAAGGTCATTGACTTAGAAGCAGCATTTACCTGTGAACAAGAATGAACACGATCGAACTTGCAACTGCATTGACAAATAATCGCGTAACAAACAAGTTTTTTAGAGGAGTCTTCCCCTGCAACCATCTACCACAAAAAATAAAAAAACCCGCATGCGTCATAGCTAATACGGATCCATCACATAAAGACGGAACTCACTGGGTTGCATTTTATTTCCCGAAACAAGGTCCTGCAGAGTACTTTGACTCATTTGGAAGATATCCCACCAATAAGTTTTTTCAAAGATTTCTTTTAAATAATTCAAAGACTTTTTTAAATAATAAAAAACGTTTGCAGGGACAATTTTCATCGACATGTGGACATTATTGTTGTGTATTTCTATATTCTCGGTGTAGAGGAAAGAGCCTAAAGAATTTTTTAACACAGTTCTCTTCGAGCGATTTCAGTTTAAATGATAATAAAATAGTTAATTTATACTTGAAGAATTTTACACAAAGTGGTGGAGACTTTTGTAACCAATCATGTAAAGCCGAGATCAGCACTATAAATACACTGAACAAAAGCTGTTAATATTTAATGTTAAAGTTTAATTTGAGTAACATGGAGCCATTACGTAAAAGACAGAGGACCACTGGTGCTAAAGGAAAAAAGAAGCTGTCCAAATGCGAAGCAGAAGTTGTCGGTGAAAATCTCTTATTAAATTACACGTACCATTTGGACGACTGCCATAACCGGAAGATTGTACTCGGCTTTGACCCAACATCGTTCGAAGCGAAAATAGTATTTCAGCGTCATGGACTCATCCCAATATCAGCATCCTATCCCGAATGGACATCTATTTACAACTATCTTGGCGCTTTAAAAACGAAAATGGAAAATTCATCTTCAGCAAATCAGACGAAGAAGTACAAAATCCCCATTGGCAGTGGCAGCATCACTCTAAGGCAAGCGGAACTTTGTAAATTATTTGAAATGCTGAAATTTTTAAACATCGTTATGTACCACAATAACAATGCTTCAGAGAGCGTGAAAGAATATTATAAGAAGTACATTGAAAAATGTAAAGAAAAAAGTGTATTAACATTAGCATGTGAAGATTTTTTTATTCCAAGTCGAACATCTTATGTACACTTAAATTATTCTCGACTTTTTTATGAAATACCTTTGTATTGTATTGCAAATCTTGTTTTTGATACGATAAATTTTGACTGCAAATAAATAAATAAAATACAACTAAAAAATTCTTTTATTTAAAACATTTATTCACTAGCATGTACAAATAAATATTAAAACAATTTTGTACGGCACATCTTAGACTAGGTGATTTTCCATGTATAGTGCAGAAAGCTCCAAAATTTTCCAAGTTGGCTAATTTTGGTATTTCCAATTGGTTTATTTTCGCTTCCGGAAGGTATTTCTGAATAAATTTCTCCTTTTCTAGTCCTTTCACGTAAATTGTTGCATTTGAATAATTCGACAGTATCTTGGGTAATTCGTTGTAATTAATAATGCCGACGTTCCATCTTAATCCATTTATTTTTCTAAAGTTGAAATCATTTTGCCAACGAGCTTTTGACGGTAGTTCATTATACGGGTATGGTGGCATAAAATAGTATAAACTTGGTATAAGCGACCCGTGATGCAAGACGGACAGCTCCTTAGCAAATAGCTGTCCGTTAATTCCACTGACAAATTGTACATCTAAAACAACTCTATCGGAACCCATAACTTTAACTACTCAAAGGAAAATATCAAACTATTTAAATTTATTTATTTTAAAGCTTTATATATGCTACTCGCTGCCTTGAGGCAAATGGACTGATGTTACTTCCAAACAAAATGTGTCAGTGCTTGCTCCTTCTGAATTGCTCTGGAAGATTTTCGCAATCATTTCCCAGATGTCACTAGTTTTTACATCAGATGCCAACTTATAATTTATCCATCCAGGGCCTCTTTCCCTAAAGCTGGCACCGCAAAAAGTAATACCAACATAGTCATTTGGTTGGATCGCCGTCATCACATGTTGAATAATGTCTTCAATGCTGCTCTTAAACCATGTTAAAGGTTCTACATTCCTTGGCGTGTCATTGATTTTAAATTCAATTTTGCGACCCCTCACATTGAAACGTTTGTTGTGGGTTATTATATCTCTAATGATGCTAAATTTAGCCATTTTTCAACAATGTTTTCTAAGCTATGCCAAGCACGCACGTTGCTTATTGCTTTTGTTTCTCTGTTTATATAGGAGCTCGAAGGCACAATAATGAATAATTAATTTAATGATTAATAAAAATCTGATATTACAAAATTCATTTAATTTTCCCACATTTAAATGAAAAACGTATCAGGTGCAATTCTTCTCTCTTTCACACTTTGTTTTGCATTTAATCTTACCCCGCGCTGAATCTCGGCTAGCAAAAAGTGTATTTTTTATCCGTCCCGATATTTATGAATGTATCAAGTTCATTCATTCACTCGGTTTTATAATTTCAGATAGTAACAACAACAACCACCATGCAATACTCGCCGAGAATCATCGGCATCGAAAGTATCCACAGTCACCTGTCATGTACCCTGCAAACATTACAAGTTGAGATCGAGGTTTTTAAATATTGGCGATGGAAATTTAACTAAAAAAATCATATAAAACATTTATTTTATTAATTTAACATAGTTTTAATAATTTAAAATATTAAAGACTAGTTGATAAAATGTTTTGCAAGGTAGTTATGTGATAAATCCACGGGTCTTGCATTTGTTTACCTTCATCATCCACAGTATCTGTCTGTTCAGGTTATAACAAAAACAACAACCATGCAATAGTTGCACTGCAGCGCAACCGCTGTTTTTGCCGCTCGAGCTGCTGCTGCAGTTTTTGTTTTTGTTTCGGTTGGTCTTTCTTTTTCATATTCGCGGGCTCTTGCAGTTGTGATCACGATCATGTCCACGTTATTTTCATCGGCTCACTGGGCCGCAAGATCTAAAAATAGAATTTCACAACTGCATATGTACAGAAATAATCCAACTCCATCCAACTGTCGTCTTGGTCAAGTTGTCTAAGGCGTTGGTTTTTCTGTTCGCGATTTCCGTGGCGCTGGTTCGATTCCCAAGCAGTGTGGGATTTTTTTGTGGAATAACTTTATTTATTTATTATTATTTATTAAGTACACATCTTTTAGAGTAAGAAAAAAAGCATTGACGGGTATAGACTTGTTGTACAGAGTGTAAGATCCAAGGCACAATAATGAATAATTAATTTAATGATTAATAAAAATCTGATATTACAAAATCCATTTAATTTTCCCTCATTTAATGAAAAACGTATCATGTGCAATTCTTCTCTCTTTCATACTTTCTTTTGCATTTAATCTTACCCCGCGCTGAATCTCAGCTAGCAAAAAGTGTATTTTTTACCCGTCCCGATATTTATGAATGTATCAAGTTCATTCATTCACTCGGTTTCATAATTTCAGATAGTAACAACAACAACCACCATGCAATACTCGCCGAGAATCATCGGCATCGAAAGTATCCACAGTGTCTCAAGCTGCTGCTGCAGTTTTTGTTTTTGTTTCGCTTGGTCTTTCTTTTTCATATTCGCGGGCTCTTGCAGTTGTGATCACGATCATGTCCACGTTATTTTCATCGGCTCACTGGGCCGCAAGATCTAAAAATAGAATTTCACAACTGCATATGTACAGAAATAATCCAACTCCGTCCAACTGTCGTCTTGGTCAAGTAGGCTAAGGCGTTGGTTTTTCTGTTCGCGATTTGCGTGGCGCTAGTTCGATTCCCAAGCGATGGGTGATTGAATGACTTTATTTATTAATTTAATACAGGGTAAGAGAGAGAGTAACAAAAAAATATACAAAAATTGACAGGGAGGGTATATACTTATTGTACGTACAGAGTGTAAGACCGGTGCTCTGCAGAGGCCAGGGCACTTACAAAATCGATCAATAACAGGTTCCGTCGCGGCTCTGGCGATAGCTTCCGCCACAGCGCCGAGCCCGGCCCCACCGAGTCCCTAGCCGAGCCCGGCCCCACCGAGTCCCAAGCCACCGACCGACCCTGACCCAGGTCCCGCCCAAGCAAACCAGTCCCACGGTCGTAGACCCCGTGACCTAGATCCATGGCCACCAACAGGTGATTGATTGATGGCCTTGACCCAGATTCGATGGGCGGTGACCTTGACCTGGTTCCCAGGCTCAACCGACGCATTACCTACTGTCCCGGTGTCCCCGAAAAAGACCTAGGGACGCAAAATTGTCCCGTTTTCTGAAACCGCGCAATAATTGTCGGGCCGGAAAGAGTAATTGAGAGGGGCAAAGGCGTAGCTAAAGCGGAGGGGGCAAGATCGATAAAAAGACATAAAAAGAAGACCGAGTCGTAAAAAAGCCATAAAAAGCAAAATGCTTGCGCAAATATGCTTGTGTTGTGAGGACGGCCGATAAAGCAAAAAGCCAGGCCAGCCAAGTCAGCTAAAGAAATTCTTTATGGTTTTATCCAAAAAGATGAAAAATTAAAGTGAGTTTAAAAATGTACCCAGTGAGGTGGCAGCATAGAAGTCGCTTCAACTAATTTGTTTCTAGTTTTAAATGGAAAAATTCAATGGAAAACTCGGAACAGATGGCATTCTGTCGGCAAGATGGTATACTTTGCATTTCGAACACAAATTACCTGACCCCTTTCTCTTCCACCTCCAAGAAAATTCTCTATATATGCCCATGGAGAGGGGAGGAAGAGAGGAACTTGGTAACCGGCGCTTCAAACCACGGTAACAATATATCCCGTTTTGATGCGCTTTTTTTAATCCTACGAAGGTGTGCAAGTAAAAATTTTACACCTTCAAGACCAACCAGATGAAACTTCTGATATCATTGTTAATTGACAATACCAGCTTTGGTAGTGGCTAAAATGTAGTTGGGGGGACTGTTTTGGTAAAACCACGCTCGCGCTTGGAAAGTAATTGTAAGAGATGAACAAAATAAAAACTTTTCGATACTGGATCACATATCCACATATCAGAAAATGTTGGGCTATAGTAAAACTAGGTAGCTTGCGCTTATAGCTGCCGTAGAAAGGGCTTCAGAAATGTACCAACCATTAAAGAACTACTTTTTGAGCATTGAAAAATGCCCCAAATATTAAAAAACTTTTTTGAAGACCCCAAATCAGAATTGTGGCTTCTTTTTTTCATGCTCAGTCAGCAAGTTTGCTTCAAGCTGTATTGAAGGTTGAAGTTCAGACTGCAAAAGAAATTAACCAACTGAAACATAATTTTATTCAGAAACAGACTAATCAGTTCTTACCCCATGCAGTCCGTAGTTTTATGTTAAAATTGAAAGATAATGGCACTGGTATTGACGAAGAGTTTGTAAAAAGTACAGCTACAAAATTTTATAAAACAAGTTTTGAATATTTGGAACAGTGGACTGGCTTTTTTTACTAAAAAATTGGAGATATTTAATTGGGCAGATTTATAAAAATTACTTGCATGGGAAGACGTTCAAAAATCATTCGACTTATTGATTGAAAAGGGATTATTGATTGTAACGAAGATACAGAAGTATTTGACGAATTTTCATTAACCCTAGATAGCTAACCTCCGTCGAATCGACGGGCATCGCTAAGTAAAATCGCTGTATCTTTTAAACGGTGGATTTAATTGTTTCAGCTCAGCTAGCCAACTCAGTCGTCGTTGAGGTCGCTGCAGTGGCAAACACATTAAGCTAGTAAGTGTTATAGTTTTTGAGATACTTAAGCTTTGTCCGTCGTCGTCCGTCGTTCGTCGTCGAATTTTGTTCTTTAAGTGTATGAAAAAAAAATTGTTTGTTTTTCAGAGGTCTTAAAAATGTTACTGTAATTTTTGAATAATTAAATAAAGTACAACTAAAAATACCCATCTTTATTGAAAAACCTTTTAATAACCAGTAATGTAAGGTATCAGGTGCGTGCAGTTTATATTTTATTTAAAAAAATACTTTTTGAAATACACGTCGTTTCGACGGAGCGTTAGCTTAAATGGTGTACGCCAGAAGGTTAGCTATCTAGGGTTAATGTCTAACTATATCACATTGCAAAAAGTAACCGAATGGAATAATCTTAAGGATTCTAAGTGTTCAAACCCTTTCAAACCAACAACCTTAACCATGAAAACTTTTGTATTTTAATTGAATATATTTTCTGTCTGCCCGGCGCAAATGCAACAATAGAAAGAGTATTTTCTTTAATGCATAAATTGTGGACGTCTGACAAAAAGGTTACTGGTTCCGGTTCTTATGGCAATGTTGATAATTAAAAGTTTTGCTGACAAATATAAAAATGACTTCCTTAACTTTTCAAATTTGTAATAATTACTTTTGATAAAACGGAAATTTTTATAATATGATTTTTTTATTGAGAACCAACGGTATTCTCTAAATTGAGTCTTTAATGAATTGGTTCTACTAATTGACATAAATAAACCGATGTCCCGTTTTGAGTAGAAAAATAAATGGTCACGTTATGTATACCACCAAATAAAAGAATTAGTGAATTAATAGATTTCATACACGAAATACTACTGTCATACACAACAGAAGTAACAACTTTAATTAACAAAAATTGAGGTGAAATGTTAATGATATTAAGCGGTGATTTTAGTGTAATTTTCGCCAAGCCAGAAGCACAACCACTGATGAACTTCTTAGATAATAGATTCAATTTCAAACTGGATAACTCGACAAATTTACATTTAGCATATCCGTTTAATTTAAATTCCCCAACCATATTGCCCTCCTAGTACTATTCACCGGTAATTTAAAAAATTTCACTTCTAAACTGTAATTTTTTTGGCACCACATACCAAACACTTAATATGGTGCTTACCCATTTTGACGTGACAACGTCTATTAAAACGATGAACGCCGGCTGCATGCACGAAAAATGATGACTCATTGTCCCGTTATGTTCCGTTATGTCCTGTAGTAATTTTAAAAATTTGATTGTAGTAATCTTAAAAATTTGATTAAAATTGTCAATATTTAATAAACAACAATAATCAAAGCAAGCCAAACACTCTGTCTCCTAACTGGGTGCCGGTGTATAAGAAACTAGTGAACATTACACTGACGAAAACTGTGAAATGCAAACGAAAACAGTTTCCTTGCGTTCCTGCTTGTGCTATTACCATTCACAAGTCGCAAGGTGGGACGTTTACTGTTATTGTTTATAAATACTCCTCGGAGCAACCACAACAGTTGGTGTACGTGGCGCTGAGTCGGGTAACGAATATAGACGGCTTGCACATCATCACGGAAAAAGATGCGCCTTTTATCTTCAAACACGGGCGGGATGGGAACGACTCACAGACTACGCGAGATATCCGTAACGAATACATTCGACTCCGTGGACACGCCCTTCAAACAATCACTTCGAAAGCAGTGAAATTTTGTGATGACGGTAACAACGCTGGGCAAACTGTAGTGACAAACTCTAATGTTCAGAGTATGTCTGCGCATTTCGCCGATATTGAAACGGATCCCGTGATACCAAGATCGGATTATTTGGTATTGACTGAAACGTGGATGCGTGACAATTTTAATCCAGTTCCAATCAATAATTATGAATGTATAACCAGGCAGAATAATCGATCGGATTCTGATGCAAACGCAGCTGGTGGAGTGGCAATCTATCGAAAATTAACATCAACATCCACGGCCAAAGTTCTCCACGTTGAATTGTCGGACACAACTCGTCTCATCAGAAACATAACGTTTAAAATTGTACTTGGCGCAGTGTATCTTCATCCTGGAGCAAGTGTCTCAAACATTAGTGTATTGCTGCACCAAGCACTATTTCCGTACGTGCATAACAGGCAGTATGTGCATCCGATCATGCAAGTTGATACCAATGTACCAATTCTTCTTTTTGGCGACTTCAACACAAACGTGAAAAATGATGATACATTCCTCAAATTCATGAAGGATATGTACAATCTCGAATGCACATCAGATATTACTAAGTCACAACGCTGAGAGGAACAACCCTCGATTTGACTTTTTCAAGGCACATTACACTTGAAACACTCCCATTCATTTCATACTTTTCTTATTGTACAATTTAAAAGGTCATTACTCTTGTGTGACCTTATTTTATAAAAAAAAAAAAAAAAATACTCATGCACTCAAAATTAATCACGTATGTAATAATATTTTTGTACTCGATCGAACTAATTTGGTGTCAATAAATTCATTTAATGCCTATTTTGCAAAATCAGCGAATTCCGTAATTTTGAAATCAATAAAGCCTAAATATATCCGCTGATATTGAAAAATGGGCATTTATAGAAATTAATTTTTTACATTACATAAAAACCCTTACATCGCAAATAAGGTTCTTGTATATAAACCAGTAATGAAATAAAGAGTTTTAGTTATTAACAAACAAGTAACTGGTGCGTTTCAATTTTTCTTGTCGAGTTTTTTCTACATCCATCACTTACAGCACAAGTTTAAGCACTTGGGCTGAATTATATATCTGTACACTGGTTTTAAGTACCTGGGTACATTAACTTGGTATAGGTTTATGCACCTAAACCAAAAACAACATACAATCTCGTTGGCAGTTCATCCCGCTAACTTACACAGCGGTAAACATATCGCTATAAAAAATTCACTTATCATCGACCTATCCTTAACAGAATAACACAGATTGCAAGAAGTTAAATATCAGACATGTAAAAAAGCTGTAAATGAATTTGTTACTACATATTGTTACTTGTAAAAAATAATCTGTTCATTACAGTAATAAACATATTTGAATTCATTAGTGCAAATAAAAGCTAATTTATCAATCAAAATGAATATTTTATTTCACTCCTTGTTGTATCCATACAAAATAATGATAATTTAATATAAATGGTTCAATTTTATTCATAAAAGTATGCAATCATTTCACCAATGTTGTCTCATGACGTTGTCACTTTAAACTATCGTCCGTAAACCCTCTTTACAGGCAACAAATTTTTTAAAAATATTTCGAGAATAAAAAAATGAATAAAATAATTTCTAAAAACTAATTGAATGCAATCAATATTTCTTACCCCGAAATTTCGCAGTCCTTACAACGCAAAGAAACCAGTTGGTTCTAGGTTGCTTATAAAGATTCATAAAAAGCACTTTGAAAACTACACCCGCACCCCAAAGCAACGTGTAACACTGTCTTTTAATTTATTTTTAAAACTATTTTAATAAAAACACTCAATAAAATAATTTTTAAAAACTAATTAAATGCAGTCAATATTTCCTACCCCGAAATTTCGCAGCCCTTATAACGCAAAGCAACCAGTTGGTTCTGGGTCGCTTATAAAAATTCATAAAAAGCACTTTGAAAGTTATACCCGCACCACAAAGCAAGGTCTAACACTCTCTTTTAGTTTACTATTTTTAAAAATACTTCAAATAGAAATACTTCAAATAATTCTGTTACAATTTTGTATTAAAATTAAATAATCTTATTATATACTAGCATAAAACCCGCGTGCCTTGCAACGCCTTTAAATAAAAACTGTTTATTATGTGCACTGAAAAAAAAAACAAACAAAAAAGTCAGCTGTTATTATCCCTAAAAAATGTTTATTATAGAGCATTTTTTTAATAAACATGGTAAACAAATTGCTGCGTATATCACCTCTGCTCAACAAATCTGCAAGTTTTGAAGCAGAGATTGGTGTGTATAAGTCATCAAGAGAAGTGACAAAGGAATCCTAAATAAAGTGAATTTTTAGTCATTCATTTCCACGGGATTATAGGGATGCACGGTCAAAATTTCAGGCCTTCAGCCCCAGCGGTTTGGGTTAACTCCATTTCGCCCCTTTAGGGGATGAATTTCGAAAAATCGCTCTTTAGTGGATGTCCACGTCATTATAGGGATGCACTGTCAAAATTTCAGCCCTACAGCTCAGGCGGTTTGGGTAAACCCCTTTTCCCCCCTTAGGGAATGAACTTCGCAAAATCGCTTCTTATAGGATGTCCACGTCATTAAGGGGATGCACTGTCAAAATTTCAGCCCTACAGCTCCAGCGGTTTGGGTAAACCCCATTTCACCCCCTTAGGGGATGAATTTCGAAAAATCGCTTCTTAGTGGATGTCCACGTCATTATAGGGATGCACTGTCAAAATTTCAGCCCTATAGCTCCAGCGGTTTGGGTAAACCCCATTTCACCCCCTTAGGGGATGAGTTTCGAAAAATCGCCTTTCTGAGATTTGAAACAAATAATTTTAAACCAGAATTGTCTAATCTTTCAATTGGTGGCATTAATAATGTTCTACGATATACATTAGCCGAGATATGAGGCGTAGAGCCTAAAAAATGGTGAAAAATCGCACTAATTAATTTAAAAAAAAACTAATCAAAATAGCGAAAAACGGAAACTTACTTCCACCTTCTGGAGTATCCATGCATCTACAAAAAAAAAATCAGATTTCTATCTCTTCTAGTTTGGCTACAATGCGTGACGGTACGCACAAGCAGACACACAGACACACACACTTTCTTTTATTAATATAGATTAAATTTTTTTTGGATCAGGCTGTAACCTTGCTGGTTATCTGTACTAACACGAGTGCGATCGCTCCAGGTCGCCTTTAAAACTATGGGATGAAAAAATTCTCAAGTTGTAATGCGTGTAGGGGTTTCACATGTGTTTCCTTTATTTCAATTCCACATTTCCCTATGATTTACATTGCGCGAACTGCTTGAGAATGAACAACTAATACCATGACGATTGCTCCAGGTTGCCTTTAAAAATGCATTATGAAAAAATGTGACTTTATTTATTGTACACATTTTATGGATGGGGCGTAACTTATGTGATGTTGTTTCGTACCCTTTCTTTTTTATGGAAATTTTCATAAGGGAATTAATTAGAAAAAAAGCACTGTAGCTATTCTTTTTCAACTAATAGGAGATTTTTGTTGATGTGGTTATAAGGAATTGTAAATGGGTTAGTAAATCAAGAGTGTCACATCTTATTGAAAATAGATAATCTTTGTTCTGATACTAGTCAATTTTCCACTAGTGCCCATATTTTAGTTGCCGAAGGGTTAAAAATTGTCTGCAGTTGGCAGAAATTAAAAGTGCCCCAGCTTCACAGACATGGATATGTCTCATGTTGGTTTAGGTCTGAAGGTTGGTTTAGGTCAAACCTGGAAGAATCTTCAGTTTTAGGATTTTTGAATCATCTTTAATCGAAGTTGTCGTGTGTAATTTGCACGAGAGAAAATCCCGTTGGATAGAAGAGACCAGGAAATCAAAGTGGTATCTGTCAATAGTGAAGATTTAAAGATTGTGAATTAATACCGGCTAAGCTGACCAGAAGGTACGTGGGTCGCAGTTGCGACAATCAAACTCGGACGACGCAGAAAGGCCAGCGCAGAAATTCGTTATCAGGTGATAGTAGATTAGTTCGTAGTTTTTTTAGGGTGCATTGCACCAAGTTTTAGATAAAATTCCCCGAGGAAAAAAAAAGAAAAAAAACGTTCGGATTTGGCTGAAGAAAAAGATTGAGACAGGTCGTATCAGTCTGTTTCATTCTAGGATGCTAGAAGGAATTGAGATTGAGTGTTGAACGAGACGAGAATATATCGGAAATATCAAATTTCACCTGGTTTTATTTTCGCGGATTAAAGTAAACAAAAATTTCACGAGAGTGTACTGATTAGAAAAAGAGCATATACTCGCACGGGTGCAGGGCTTACCCTTAGCCTAGAGGGAAGAAAAAAAAACCAAACATACCCACACCACAGAAAATAAAATATTTATTTATGCTTTAATTTATTAATTTAATGTATTAACATCCAATAATTTTTGGTGCAGTTAGCATTACATTTAATATTATTATTGTTTGTACATTTGTTTGCTCCTTATTGGAGATATTTTTTTCTTCTTGTGTTTTACAGGTAGTTGCATATGGAAACGAGCAAATATTTCCATCAAAACAAAACTACGTCTTTACCGAACGTTGATTCTTCCGATTCTTCTTTATGGATCTGAAACGTGGACACTGCTCAAATCGGACGTTAAGAAGCTCGAGGTCTTCCAAATGCGATGTTTGAGGCAGATCCTCCGTGTCGCACTCCGTGATCGCCTTCGAAATGAGGTTGTCAGACAAAGATGCGATCAGCAAACACTGATCGAAGAAGAAATGCAAAAACGTCGACTACGGTGGTTTGGACATGTTTGCCGAATGGATGATAACCGCTTGCCACGTAAACTTCTCTGGCGAGACCGTCCCGCAGACTGGAAAATCCAGCGATTGGCACCGAAGAAAACTTGGCTAAAGAATATCGAGGGCGACCTAAAGAATCAAAGATTATCAGTTACCGAGGCTCGAGACACCGCCAAAACCCGAGAAGAATGGAAGCGAATCGTGAATAGAGTTCGGGACCCAGCGGCACCGACAGCAGCGTATCCGTTGCGGGGACGTCCCGCTCGGACCGCCAGCTAACGGATCAAAGAAGAAGAAAAGAAGAAGACAGGTAGTTGTACACGGAATTAATAAAAGTAAAATCGTCTGTACAAAAGCGACGTAAGGGTACCCGTACGACACTTTTCTCTTTTTTTTCAACACCTTCCGTCGACAAGAATTGTATAATTATAGTTAAATATAGATTACCGTTTTCGTGTAGTTGAGAATTGTTGATTGTAGTATCTGCTACTATTAGTCTTGCAGTGTTAATGAATATTGAGTTTCTTTATTAAATTGTTATATTCTTGTGCGTTGTTGACCTGTAATAAACAGGAATGTTAAATGGTTATAATATAAATATAATGTCCGTGTATTAGATTTTTTTGTGGAATGGTTGGGGCGGGTGGTATTTCTTTACAGGGTGTCCTAGATAGTGACTTTCCCTGAAGCTGATAGTCTTCGATACTATGAGCTGTCAGGGAAACAGATAGCCATGACACGGCTCAGGCGAGGACCGAAGGACGACGGGAATTGAAGAAGATTTTTCCTAGTCACAGGTAAGTGGTGAACCAACCGCGGTAAGGCCCGGCCACACACCCCACGACCCCTCCGGCGAGCTAGATAACTCCATGTGGCCGGCGTAGGAGTTCCGGAATTTTGTTTCCCTTCTTATGTATGGTATTGGCTCCTTGGTCATGCTTTTCCGGGCTTATGGCTAAGGGGGTAATACCTCGCATAACGTGGCGCCCACTATTTTATCGCGCCATTATGCTGTTACAAGGGGGTGAAATAGGGTTTATCCAAACCCCTGGAGCTATAGGGTTGAAATTTTAACCATGGATCGCTATAATGACGTGGACATCCACTAAAGAGCGATTTTTCGAAATTCATCCCTTAAGAGGGTGAAATGGGGTTTACCCAAACCGCTGGAGCTATAGGGCTGAAATTTTGACAGTGCATCCCTATAATGACGTTTACATCCACTAAAGAGCGATTTTTCGAAATTCATCCCCAAAGGGTGTGAAATAGGGTTTTTACAAACCGCTAAAGCTATGGGGCTGAAATTTGGACAGTGCATCCCTATAAGGGAGTGGACATCCACTAAGAAGCGATTTTTCGAAATTCATCCCTTAAGGGGGTGAAATAGGGTTTATCCAAACCGCTGGAGCTATAGGGTTGAAATTTTAACAGTGGATCCCTATAATGACGTGGACATCCACTAAAGAGCGATTTTTCGAAATTCATCCCCTAAGGGTGTGAAATGGGGTTTTTACAAACCGCTAAGGCTATAGGGCTGAAATTTTGACAGTGCATCCCTATAATGACGTGGACATCCACTAAAGAGCGATTTTTCGAAATTCATCCCCTAACGGTGTGAAATGGGGTTTTTACAAACCGATAAAGCTATAGTGCATCCCTATAATGGCGTTTACATCCACTAAAGAGCGATTTTTCGAAATTCATCCCCTAAGGGTGTGAAAAAGGGTTTTTACAAACCGCTAAAGCTATGGGGCTGAAATTTGGATAGTGCTTCCCTATAATGGAGTGGACATCCACTATAAAGCGATTTTTCGAAATTTATCCCTCAAGGAGGAGAAATAGGGTTTATCCAAACCGCTGGAGCTATAGGGTTGAAATTTTAACAGTGCATCCCTATAATGACGTGGACATCCACTAAAGGGAGATTTTTCGAAATTCATCCCCTAAGTGTGTGAAATGGGGTTTTTACAAACCGCTAAGGCTATAGGGCTGAAATTTTGACAGTGCATCCCTATAATGACGTTTACATCCACTAAAGAGCGATTTTTCGAAATTCATCCCCAAAGGGTGTGAAATAGGGTTTTTACAAACCGATAAAGCTATGGAGCTAAAATTTGGACAGTGCATCCCTATAATGGAGTGGACATCCACTATAAAGCGATTTTTCGAAATTCATCCCTTAAGGAGGAGAAATAGGGTTTATCCAAACCGCTGGAGCTATAGGGTTGAAATTTTAACAGTGCATCCCTATAATGACGTGGACATCCGCTAAAGGGAGATTTTTCGAAATTCATCCCCTAAGTGTGTGAAATGGGGTTTTTACAAACCGCTAAAGCTATAGGGCTGAAATTTTGACAGTGCATCCCTATAATGACGTTTACATCCTCTAAAGAGCGATTTTTCGAAATTCATCCCCTAAGGGGGTGAAATGGGGTTTTTACAAACCGCTAAAGCTATAGGGCTGAAATATGGACAGTGAATCTCTATAATGACGTTTACATCCACTAAAGACCGATTTTTCGAAATTCATCCCCAAAGGGTGTGAAATAGGGTTTTTACAAACAGTGAAGTGGACATCCACTATAAAGCGATTTTTCGAAATTCATCCCTTAAGGAGGTAAAATAAGGTTTATCCAAACCGCTGGAGCTGTAGGGTTGAAATTTTAACAGTGCATCCCTATAATGACCTGGACATCCACTAAAGAGAGATTTTTCGAAATTCATCTCCTAAGTGTGTGAAATGGGGTTTTTACAAACCGCTAAAGCTATAGGGCCGAAATTTTGACAGTGCATCCCTATAATGACGTTTACATCCACTAAAGAGCGATTTTTCGAAATTCATCCCCTAAGGGGGTGAAATGGGGTTTTTACAAACCGCTAAAGCTATAGGGCTGAAATATGGACAGTGCATCCCTATAATGGAGTGGACATCCACTAAGAAGCGATTTTTCGAAATTCATCCCCTAAGGGGGTGAAATGGGGTTTACCCAAACCGTTGGAGCTATTGGGCTGAAATTTTGACAGTGCATCCCTATAATGGCGTGAACAACCACTAAGAAGCGGTTTTTCAAAATTCATCGCCTAAGGGGGTGAAACGGGGTTTATCCAAACCGCTAAAGTTATAAGGCTGAAATTTTAACAGTGCATTCCTATAATGCAGTGGACATCCACTATAAGGCGATTTTTCGAAATTTATCCCCTAAGGGGGTGAAATGGGGTTTACCCAAACCGCTGGAGCTATAGGGCTGAAATTTAGAACAGTGCATCGCCTTAATGACGTGGACATCCACTAAAGAGCGATTTTTCGAAATTCATCCCCTAAGGGGGTTAAATGGGGTTAAGCCAAACCGCTGGAGCTAAACGGCTGAAATTTTGACAGTGCATCTCTATAATGAAGTGGACATTTACTAAGAAGCGATTTTTCGAAATTCATCCCCTAAAGGGGTGAAATGGGGTTACCAAACTACTGGATCTACAGGGTTGAAATTTGGACAGTGCATCCCTATAATGACGTAGACATCCACTAAGAGGCGATTACTCGAAATGCATCCCTTAAGGGGATGAAATGGGGTTAACCCAAACCTCTGAAGCTGAAGGGCTGAAATTTTGACAGCGCATCCCTATAATCACGTAGAATTGAATGAGTCGAAATTCACTTTATTTAATATTCATTTGTGATTGCTTCATAATTTCTTACATCCACGTAAATAGGCGAACAAACTTAACGAACGTTCGTCAAACCCTGAAATGTCACTTTTCTTGATGACATATACATGCCAATCACTGCTTCAAAACTTGCAGATTTCTTGAGCAGAGGTGATATTCGCAGCAATTTGTTTACCATATTTATTAAAAAAATGCACTATAATAAACCCTTTTTAGGGATAATAACAGCTGACTTTTTTGTTGGTTTTTTTAAGGAAAACATTGCACATAATAAACAGTTTTTAAAGGCGTTGCAAGGCACGCGGGTTTTATGCTAGTATATATATATATATATATATATATATATATATATATATATATATATATATATAGGGAGAGTACCCCAAGGTGGACACCAATCTTTTAAACAACCGTAAAACCCAAACAGCATTACAAATCTTGTACAATTATACATTTCCTGAAACCTTGATTTATAAGCTAACTGTTCATGGAACACAATTTCGATATTATCAATTATAACCAAAATTTTATTTGATCTTAAAAATATTAAAAAATTTCGACTTTACAAAAAAGTTCCCCCAAGGTGGACACCTTTGAGAAATCCACTCCAAAAGTTGCAAAAATAATCCGAAAATTAATGGCCTTTGCCAATTTGGCAAAATCAATATTTGCAAAATCCGTTTTCCGTTTGTACGATGACATCCTGGCAAAATTAAAAAACCTATTGTTTCAAAACATATACTCCTGCATTTAGGAGGAAGTAGATCGATTTTTTGCCCCGGGGCCCCGATGACTGTCGCTACGGCACTATACTCACTGTGTGTGACTGCGGGCACTGTGTGAGTCACATACCTATGTGTGTATTTCTCTCCCAACATTCATAAATATAAATTGAAATCGTATGTGCACAAATTTTAATAAAAAAAGCAAGTGTCCACCTTATGGTAAAAAGAAGTGTCCACCTTAGGGTCAGAACGCAATTTCTTTGGAAAACACGATAAAAATAATCTGCTAGCAATATCATGCAAATCTGTTCAGAATATGTTTGTTTAGTACGTAAGCAGAGTCACAAGGGTATTTCCCTTTTCGGAAACAGTGTTTTCGATCATTTAATCCCAGTTATTCGAAGCCTCTTCAAAACTTTCAGAGTGCCTTTCTCGTACTGTGTAGTGCAGCTGACAAACAGCCACGACTTGACACATCATGACATAACCAAAAACTGCGCCTTCACAAACTGTAATAACGACATGAAGCGCACAGTGGTACTACCTGATAAAAAAAAAATTTTCCAGGGTGTCCCCCTATATATATATATATATATATATATATATATATATATATATATATATATATGTGCCCATAATTATGAAAGTGGTCTAAGTCAAAATTTAAAAAAAATGAGTTTATCAGTTATTTCATACCACATTAGTTTAAACTAAATGTATTCAATGTAATTTTTACGAAATTGTCAAAAATGAACCATTAGATAGTGGTTGTAATTTCAACATTATATGGAATTCATTTAGTGTGTCAAATGCAATTCATTAAATATCTTCAAACAAGAAATATATGACTTAGACCACTTTCATAATTATGGGCACATATATATATTGTGGGGTGAGCGACGGCGACCTCCTAGTATGCGTGACCTCTCCATCACGCTGGTTCACTCCGGGCAATGCGTTTCATAGACGTAGCAGACAGTCGTCTTCCTTCATAACCGTGTCTTCCCATCCTAAAGTCCTTACTTCCCATCCTCATCCTTACCTCCTCAGTCTTTCTTCGGGTGGGTAGACTTGAAAGAACACCCGAAAAAAACAAAAATGATGAGCACAAATAAAGGAAAAAAAGTCGGGGTAGGGATATATGCCCCAGCGTCGGAGGAGGCCGCGGTCTCCGGCGTACGGCTGGAAACTGGCAACAGTAAGTGCCAGGGGTCAGTCGCCAGTGGCAAGCTCATCGCGCCAAAAGAACAGTACAGGGTATTAACATTTGGAAGGTCCGCGAAGGTGGTGAGGTCACCGCCCACAAGACCCGCGGAGGACCGTACCAAGGACAAGGTGCGGTCAAGCAGCACCAGCTCGAGTGGTAAGCCCAGCGAGGTTTTCAAGATAAACCTGGTAAGTCCCGAAGGAAAACAAAGAGAAAATAGCGGCCATGCTACTACTAGCGCAGTCGCTGACGAAAAAGAAGAGTCGTTGCCAAGGTGCCTAGCAAAGCTAGGTGAAACGATAAAGACCCTGTCGGACTACATTGCAGCAATGCAATCAATGTATCAAATGTGATCCACGGCAATGTATCAAATGTGATCCACGGACACATAAAGGACCTCAGGGCTGATTATTTAGAGGCAAAGGAGGAGGCCATAAAGATGGTTAAGGAGAAGATGGAGATGGCGACACAAACAACGCCAGAAGCTCCTAAAGTAAGAGTCGCGGCAAAAAGGAAGGTTGGGGAAGCTAAAGACCCACACACTGCCGATAAAACTGGGGAATCCCGTAAACGCCAACGGGATAGCAACGAGGAAGTGCAAACCTCACACAGCGCCCCAAAGAGAAACAGAGGTGGAAATAAAGAAAGAAAACCCCAAGAAGAGCGAGGGGCCGTTAAGATAACGGTGGGCACCCCCATGGAAGAAGAGTCCTCCGAAAAGAAGAGCTCCGCTTGGACTAAAGTGGAGAACAAAAAAGCGAGGAAAAGAAAGAAAAAGAAAAAAGAGGACAGAAAGTCCCACAAAAAAGAAAGGCCTGACGCGCTGATTATAACAGCGACTAGTGGGACGTCGTATGCGGACATCCTACGAAAAGTCAGGACGGATGCTTCCCTTACGGAGTTGGGGAATAGGGTTATGCGCATTAGAAGAACTCAAAAGGGCGATCTTCTAATGGAGCTGGCAGTTGGCGAGGGAAAGACGGAAGATCTTAAGCAAAAGATCAAGACGTCAATCGGGGAGGCGGCAGAGGTTAGGGCAGGTACCAACCGCGTGTTGATCGAGTGCAGGGATCTGGACGAGATTACCACTAAGCTGGAGGTATGCGAAGCGCTGCGGGGGCAGCTGAAGCTGACGGAGGTGCAGGAGGAGGACGTTAGAGTAAGGAAGGCATATGGTGGTACGCAGACGGCCATAATAAGCCTTCCGGTCGCTAGCGCAAAAAAGGCACTTGAGGTGGGGAAGGTTCGCATCGGCTGGGTTGTTTGCCGGATACAGGAGACAACAGCACCAATTAAGTGCTTCAAATGTTTTGGGATAGGTCATATCGCTAGGAAATGCACCAGCGCTCAGGACATGAAGGAGCTATGCTGGAGATGCGGGGAGGGGGGACATATTGCTAAGGACTGCAATAAGAGCCCTAAATGCCTCCTATGTAAAGGAGATAAGGGGAAGGGCGAGCACGACGCTCACGCTACGGGGAGTAATAGGTGCCCACTGTACAGGGCAGCAGTTCAAAGAAGTCGAAGTCGAAGATAAGGTTCATACAGATTAACTTGAACCACTGTCAAGCGGCACAAGATCTGCTGGCACAGACAGTCTACGAGGAGAAAATCGACGTCGCAATCGTCTGCGAGCAGTATAGAAACCTGCCCAGCGGCGTCTGGATAAACGATAGCAGCGGCACGTCAGCGATATGGACGTGTGGGAGCCGAGCCATGGAAGATACCATGAGAAGCCCAGAGAATGGCTTCACGCGGGCAAAAGTAGGCGGAATACACGTCTACAGCTGCTATGCGGCGCCAAGCCTGACACTAGACGATTACGAGTCGATGCTGGAAAGGTTAGCCGCCGACGCGAGTCGCCATCACCCGGTAATACTAGCGGGTGATTTTAATGCTTGGGCTGTCGAATGGGGCAGTCGACAAACGAATGCAAGAGGGCGCATACTTCTAGAAGTATTCTCGCGACTTAACGTAGTGTTAGTCAACACTGGAGGCGAAAACACCTTCCAAAGGGGTGGGAGATCGTCTGTGATCGACATCACTTACGTGAGCGATTCAGTGGCCAAGGACCTACAGTGGCGGGTGAGCGATTTGTACACGCACAGCGACCACCAAGCCATCATCTTCGAGGTAGGCCAGGGTATAGGAAAGAGGAATCCTAGGTACGGAACGGCTAGAGGATGGGCCGTTAAGAAACTCGACACAGAGGTGTTCGAGGAAGTATTCCTGCATGATGCGAGGTCGGCAGGAGGTGCCAGGGAAGGTGCAGAGGAAATAGAAGAATCGGTGAAACGGGCATGTGACGCATCCATGCCACGGCGCGCCGGCAATCGTAGGCTTTCACCAAACTTCTGGTGGAATGCAGAGATCGATGAATGCCGAAGGACCTGTCTGAAGGCGAGAAGGAAAACTCAGAGAGGCCGGAATCGTCCGGATTTCGATGAACTCCATCAGAGATATAAGGAAGCGAGAAAAATGCTGAACAAGGCCATCGCTAGAAGTAAATCCGAGCACTTCAAAAGGTTGTGCAGAGAAGCAGACTCGGACCCCTGGGGTGGAGCCTATAAAATGGTTATGTCAGCGGTCAAGGGCAAACGCTCTCCGCCGATCACCTGCCCCGCGCTGCTCCAGAGTATTGTGTATGTCCTGTTTCCACAGAACGTACGCACGGTCGATCTACCCACCCTCCAGGTGGACCCAGAAGAGATACCTGCGGTGACCGCAGATGAGATTCTGGAGGCTGCAAAAAAGGTAGCCATCAATAAGGCCCCTGGCATGGATGGCATACCAAACAAAGCGGCGAAGCTAGCAGCTTCAATAGCGCCAGACAGGTTCGCTGAAGTCTTCACAGCGTGCCTGAGAGAGGGGATCTTCCCGGAGCGATGGAAACAGCAGAAACTCGTGCTCCTACCGAAGCCGAACAAGCCTTTAGGGGACCCATCGTCCTACAGACCGATATGCCTCCTTAGTTGTATAGGCAAACTTTTCGAGCGGGTGATCTGTAACAGGATTCTCCCTAGCGTCGAAAGGGTAGGTGGCCTGTCAGACAAGCAATTCGGCTTTAGAAAGGCAAGGTCGACGACTGATGCAGTCAATATGGTGGTGGGCATAGCAAGAGCCGCCATAGAGAAAAATCACTGCTGCGCATTGATAACCCTCGACGTAAAAAATGCTTTCAACTCTGCGAGGTGGAGCAAAATAGTTGAGGCGTTGATCAAGCTAGGCACACCAAAGTACCTAGTGCGTGTAGTGGCCGACTACCTCCAGGGTAGGTCGCTTCATTGTGATTCGGATGATGGTCCTAAAGTGTTCGGGACAACATGCGGTGTCCCGCAAGGTTCCGTCCTGGGCCCTCTCCTATGGATCGCAATGTACAATGATGTGTTGGGGCTTCGTCTTCCAAAGGAAGCAGTGGCGATCGGGTTTGCAGATGATATCGGGGTAGTTGTCGAAGGAAAACACCCAGATGACATCGAATTGTACGCAAACGAAGCGATCTGGGAAATTAAAGCGTGGCTAGAACGCGCGGGGTTGAAGCTTGCTGAGCACAAAACGGAAGTAGTTCTGATCAGCAAGCGACGAAAGCTAGTATCCGTAAGGATAAAAGTAGGGGAACAGATCATCCACTCACAGCCCGCTCTAAGGTACCTGGGAGTGATGATCGACCGGAGGCTAAACTTCAAAGCGCACTTGGAGGGCTCGGCAGACAAAGCGTCTGCGATTTGTGCAGCACTCGCAAGAATGCTGCCCAATGTTGGGGGCCCTAGACCGAGTCGCCGCCTCCTCTTGGGGAGGGTGGTCAGCTCAGTCCTGTTATACGCAGCGCCAGTGTGGGCAGCAGCGTTAAACAGGACTGCAAATTGTAGGAAATGGAGGGCCGCATATAGGCTAAGTGCTCTACGCGCTTGCTGCGCGTACAGGACCACGTCCGACGATGCGGCGTGCGTGATAGCGGGGATGATCCCCGTAGATATTCTGGCGAGGGAGGGTATGCTTCTCTATAATCCAGAATATGGTGGAGGGGAGCCAAGACGGGTGCGGCGGCAGACTGCGCGCTGCGAGTCCTTAAGGGAATGGCAGGCGAAGTGGGACGAGTCTGTTAAGGGTCGTTGGACCCACAGACTTATCCCTAATGTGGAAATATGGGCTACGAGGGAGCGTGGGGAAGTAAGTTACGACCTCACGCAGTTCCTGAGCGGACATGGGGGGTATAGGAAATACCTCCACCGCTTTGGGCACGATGATTCACCGTTGTGTCCGGTGTGCCCAGCGACGGAGGAAGACGCAAAACACGTCTTCTTTACCTGCTCGAGATTCGCCGAGGAAAGGGCGAAACTAGAAGAAAGGGTCGAGGAGCCACTAACGCCCGAAAACATCCTAGACCATATGATGAGGTCTGAGGAAATGTGGAGGGACGTGGAAGCAACCCTCAAGACCATTCACAGAAAGCTAAGGCAAGAAGAAGCCGTAAGAAATAGAGAAAGGCACAGAAATGCCGCGAGCAGAAGCAGCTGAATGAAGCTGAACGACCCCCGCGATGTAATGCTTATTAGCCAGTCCCGCGGGGGTGGATCACGTCGGAGGGGCTTTTTTAGTTCTCATGTTCATAGACCCATATATGCGTATGTGCACTTATGTGTCCATATGTGTGTATGTGTGGATTTACGTGAAACATAACCGTCATGCGGGATCGGCCAGTAAGGGGCACTTGAGTCATGCCGGTAGCGAATGCTTTTTTACCCCCAGGAAAAAAAAAAATATATATATATATATATATATATATATATATATATATATATATATAGTAAATCCGAGCACTTCAAAAGATTGTGCAGAGAAGCAGACTCGGACCCCTGGGGTGGAGCCTATAAAATGGTTATGTCAGCGGTCAAGGGCAAACGCTCTCCGCCGATCACCTGCCCCGCGCTGCTCCAGAGCATTGTGTACGTCCTGTTTCCACAGAACGTACGCCCCGTCGAACTACCCACCCTTCAGGTGGACCCAGAAGAGGTACCTGCGGTGACCGCAGATGAGATTCTGGAGGCTGCAAAAAAGGTAGCCATCAACAAAGCCCCTGGCATGGATGGCATACCAAATAAAGCGGCGAAGCTAGCAGCTTCAATAGCGCCAGACAGGTTCGCTGAAGTCTTCACAGCGTGCCTGAGAGAGGGGATCTTCCCGGAGCGATGGAAACAGCAGAAACTCGTGCTCCTACCGAAGCCGAACAAGCCTTTAGGGGACCCATCGTCCTACAGACCGATATGCCTCCTTAGTTGCATAGGCAAACTTTTCGAGCGGGTGATCTGTAACAGGATTCTCCCTAGCGTCGAAAGGGTAGGTGGCCTGTCAGACAAGCAATTCGGCTTCAGAAAGGCAAGGACGACTACTGATGCAATCAATATGGTGGTGGGCATAGCAAGAGCCGCCATAGAGAAAAATCACTGCTGCGCATTGATAACCCTCGACGTTAAAAATGCTTTCAACTCAGCGAGGTGGAGCAAAATAGTTGAAGCGTTGATCAAGCTAGGCACACCAAAGTACCTAGTGCGTGTAGTGGCCGACTACCTCCAGGGTAGGTCGCTTCATTGTGATTCGGATGATGGTCCTAAAGTGTTCGGGACAACATGCGGTGTCCCGCAAGGTTCCGTCCTGGGCCCCCTCTCCTATGTGTTGGGGCTTCGTCTTCCAAAAGAAGCAGTGGCGATCGGGTTCGCAGATGATATCGGGGTAGTTGTCGAAGGAAAACACCCAGATGACATCGAACTGTATGCGAACGAAGCGATCTGGGAAATAAAAGCGTGGTTAGAACGCGCTGGGTTGAAGCTTGCTGAGCACAAAACTGAAGCAGTGGTGATCAGCAAACGGCGAAAGCCAGTATCCGTGAGGATCAAGGTAGGGGAACAGATCATCCACTCACAGCCCGCTCTAAGGTACCTGGGAGTGATGATCGATCGGAGGCTAAATTTCAAGGCGCACTTGGAGGGCACGGCAGACAAAGCTTCTGCGATTTGTGCAGCACTCGCAAGAATGCTGCCCAATGTTGGGGGCCCTAGACCGAGTCGCCGCCTCCTCTTGGGGAAGGTGGTCAGCTCAGTCCTGTTATACGCAGCGCCAGTGTGGGCAGCAGCGTTAAACAGGACTGCAAATAGTAGAAAATGGAGGGCTGCATACAGGCTAAGTGCACTTCGCGCTTGCTGCGCGTACAGGACCACGTCCGACGATGCGGCGTGCGTGATAGCGGGGATGATTCCTGTGGATATTCTGGCGAGGGAGGGCATGCGTCTCTATGACCCAGAATATGGTAGAGGACAGCCAAGAAGGGTACGGCGGCAGATTGCGCGCTGTGAGTCTTTAAGGGAATGGCAGGGGAAATGGGACGAGTCTGTTAAGGGTCGTTGGACCCACAGACTTGTCCCTAACGTGGAAGTATGGGTTTCGAGGGAGCGTGGGGAAGTAAGTTACGACCTCACGCAGTTCCTGAGCGGACATGGGGGGTATAGGAAATACCTCCACCGATTCGGCCACGATGATTCACCGTTGTGTCCGGTATGCCCAGCGACGGAAGAAGACGCAGAGCACGTCTTCTTTGCCTGCTCGAGATACGCCGAGGAAAGGGCGGAATTAGAAGAAACGGCCCAGGCGCCACTAACGCCGGAAAACATCGTAGAGCATATGATGAGATCCGAGGAAATGTGGAAGAAAGTGGAAGAAACCCTGAAGGCCATTCACAGAAAGTTAAGGCAAGAAGAAGCCACAAGAAACAGAGAAAGGCGAAGAAATGCCGAGAGCAGTAGCAACCCCCATGGGTAAGGACGAGAGGGACACCCAAATGGTCATGGTGGTGACGCCCGCCCGAAGTAATGCCTCGCGGCGGTTCCGGGCGGGGTAAGCGTCACACAAAGGGGTGGTGAGTTTATTCAGTAGGAGTCTGAAACTCGGTCTGAGTGCGGGAACCTCAGAAGTGTCTATGTAGAGTCTCACCATCCCCCGTTAAAAAAAAAAAAAAAAAAAATATATATATATATATATATATATATATATATATATATATATATATATATATATATATATATATATATATATTAGGGTGTCCCAAGCTATAAGGGCGAAATTTTTTTTTGCGAATTTGGATACGCATACCCATGACGACCCATGATTTATTCGAGGTCCACCAATTGGGCTGAAATTTTTTTTACAGTTTCCCACTATCAAAACAATAACAAAAATAATTTAGTTATATTTTTTTGATCACACTATTTTGTTGAAAAAATATAGTTTTAAATTGTTTTAAAAAATGCCCTTTTCGAGCTACAAACTTTAAATCGACATAACTAATTAAGAAGGTCGACAAAAAATCGCAGTCTTGCATTTTTTGATAGGTCTATGTTTGAAATTCATGAAACAACATCGACCAAAAATTAAAAATTAAAATTCGACTTTTAATCTATGCGATTAGTGAAAAACGGACCATTATGGGAAAAAATTAATTTCTCAAATACTCCATCACCGATGTTAACTTTATTAGTCTCAAAATGTGCGGAAGATCTCAAACTATCATCCTACCAATTTTCGTCAATGGTTTTTGAGAACATAATTTTTATCATTGTTTTAATTTTTTTGAATATTTTTTTTCTTTATAACGATTATAAAAAAAGCATAAAACATTTTTTTTGTTTTTACTTATTATGATTTAGTGACTTAAAAGTAAAATACGACTTGATTCTGTTACTTTGTAGTTATAATGAAAGATGGCAATTAGCTTTGCCTTCACTGCTCATCGGTCTTCGCCTTTTTCTTCCTTCTGTTTGACCTACAACAAATAAATGATCGTTTATATTTTATGAAAGAAAATTTTATTTTTCTCATTTTTCATTGCGTTTACCTTGTGCAAATTGGTGAAGTAGGTTCAGATTTGGCCCAGTTATAATTTTCAGCAACGTTGATCAATTTTCCATTGGCTTGTAATGAATGTGTTTTCGTTTCTACATAGCCGTTTTCTTTTGGTATAACTGAATGCAAACTTCGAATTCCGTTTACGGGTATAGAATGTTTGAATCTGGCCTCCATATTAATTTTGTGAGTCTCAATTTCACGTTTATCTGCAAACTCAATATCCATACCTTCGATATTGTCTCTGGACCACTCATAAAATTGAACGGGCGTTTGAATCTGTTTTTCAGGCGGTAACTGCAAACTTGCCTTTGATGCCAAACGTTTAATCGCTCCTCCTAGTCCATCGCTAGGCCCTTTGCCATGCGAGGTGGGAGAATAATGCCATTCAGCTGGAATACCAAAATCTTCCTCGTGCAAATATACATTTAAAACGTTGTGCCGGTTTTTATAATGTTGAGGAGCTCCGTCAGACATGTAAATTACTTTTTTGAGATTAGGAATCTTCGATTTCAAAAAGCTTATCAACTTTTTCTGAAAGAAATTTACTACTGTCGTGTCATGATTCAAGTCATCCGAAATGATCACGTATTTGAGTAAGTCCGGTTTTTCCCCTCCTCCTTTGTAAATGCAAAAGGGGTGGAGTGTCACTTGAGCATTATTCCAATGGAAACCTGACAACAGAAAAATATTAAGAAATCACTTTTTCTGGCAAAAAATCAAATCATCAATTCGAAATATGTTTCTCAAAATACCTTGCACGCTATTCTGCAGAACAAACGAATAATTTTCGGAGAAGTCCGCCACTACGATGACCTCTGTATTAGTTGTCTCTTTTTTAGCCTGCCGCAAATATGTTGCCTGCTGCTTACAGATGTAGTGATGTGGGGAAAGCGCTTCAAGTGTTTCCATAAGCTCGTCTACAAACTGATCTGTTGATTTGACTAACGTTTCTAATGCACATCGATCGACGTTGACCCACTGTTGATAAGTTATGCTTTCGATCTCGTCTGACTGCAGCTTGTTAAGTATCGCATCTTTGAGCTGCGATACATCTGAACAATCCTCACATGTTCTTAGATGACACTCTTCTGACGGTGATGTGCATTTTATACTTTTTAAAAAATCCGAGAAAGATGACATTTCTCTATCAACATATTGCATCGAGAGTAGCGCTGCTCCAGATAACATCAAGTTGACGTTCTCATGGATAAGACACACGCAAACAGTATGCGTGCCTGCAGCCCCAGCAAGTACACATGGTTTTAGACGTTCCATAGCAAATCTGGAAAACGATATTTTGGTGGCGGGAAATAGTTCTAAAAAGAACTGATAAATTTCCTTCAAATTTCCCAAAATGAGTCGCTTTTGTTGGTGTTCTTTTTTTCCGTTGACCATCACTGATACGCAATCTTTCATACCAGGCATTTCTCTCGATACTTCCGGGCCAAAATAAAAATTTCTCACTTGCAGTAGCGTTTCATCTGGTAGTATGTTTCTCGGCTTTGTTTTTGGGACGCACAATATGCCGTTTTCTGCGACCTGTTGCTTGGTTTTGTTTGCAAGACATTTTGATACAGGAAATTCTTTCGCAATTTTGTAAGAACTCCAAGAAATTGGCAAGACTGATAGAATTCTAACTTTTTCTTTAGTCGTACTTTCTTTCTTTCTTTCTTTGTGCCCCTTTAATCCCTCATGGGACATAGGGCGGAAACAGTTGCCCTCCAGCGGACTCTGTTTTGCGCGACAGCTCTCAGCTCTGACCAGGATCTCCCAGTTGTTGCGGCCTCTGCTAGTAGGGTCCTCCTCCACGTTGTTCTAGGTCTTCCAACTCGACGGGATCCTTGCGGGTTCCAGTCAAGGGCCTTGTACAATTTAAAAGGTCATTACTCTTGTGTGACCTTATTTTATAAAAAAAAAAAAAAATACTCATGCACTCAAAATTAATCACGTATGTAATAATATTTTTGTACTCGATTGAACTAATTTGGTGTCAATAAATTCATTTAATGCCTATTTTGCAAAATCAGCGAATTCCGTAAGTGAAATTTTGAAATCAATAAAGCCTAAATATATCCGCTGATATTGAAAAATGGGCATTTATAGAAATTAATTTTTTACATTACATAAAAACCCTTACATCGCAAATAAGGTTCTTGTATATAAACCAGTAATGAAATAAAGATTTTTAGTTATTAACAAACAAGTAACTGGTGCGTTTCAATTTTTCTTGTCGAGTTTTTTTCTACATCCATCACTTACAGCACAAGTTTAAGCACTTGGGCTGAATTATATATCTGTACACTGGTTTTAAGTACCTGGGTACATTAACTTGGTATAGGTTTATGCACCTAAACCAAAAACAACATACAATCTCGTTGGCAGTTCATCCCGCTAACTTACACAGCGGTAAACATATCGCTATAAAAAATTCATGGCGACCGTGACAGGACACATCAGCATGGATGTTGAAAAGATCATCTCTAGTCAGGAGGAAATTGACGACAAAATTAAGAGGATTTTTACCAACTTCAACAAAGATTCTGCAAGTAGGAAAAATAGCGAAGACTACTTCGAAAAAAGAATAAAGGCACTCAAGTCGTTGTACGAACAATTTGAGGTGCAACATAATCAACTCACTAGCGATCACGCTGCAGCATTGAGAGACACCGAATATTTCAAAAACAAGCATCATGAAATAACTAGGAACAATTTTGAAGTCTGTCTGGAGGCACTTCAAAGAGAGCTTGAGGAATGGTCTTCAGCACAACTTCATGAAATAAACACAGCTGGAACATCGGGCATATTAAGTACACAGATTAGAGAGCCCGGAGAACCAAAGGTAGCAGCATCAAGTGAGTCATCTCCTTTGACTATTGCCATCAAGAAGCAAAGACGCTTAATGGAGGCCATACTACGTTACGTTAACGATATCAACGATCAATGTAGACAAACGCATCAACAGGCTTACTACACAGTGAAAAGAGAATTCATCCACCGAAAATGGGAGGAAATCGATAAGAATAATGACTTCATATGGTCAGTAACCACTGACTCAGAGCCACAAGGATACACCATGCTACAATATTTGGAGTGTGAGAGTTATGTGCAAAACACACTTATCACCTTGGAGGAACACATCAACAAACGGCAACATAATTCAGCTACCAGTGCCTCTACCCCCAATATAAAATTACCGAAGGTGGTCTTACCCATATTCAATGGAGACTACTTGAACTGGATGTCATTCAAAGATCTTTTTACAACATTGATACATGACACAGAAATGTCAAAGGCCCAGAAAATGTACTATTTGATCTCCAATCTTTCTGGAGAAGCGAAAACATTAGTACAACATCTAACTGTTACAGAGGACAATTATGACGATGCATGGGCAATTTTAAAGACCAGATATGATAACAAGAGACTTCTAGTGAATGCATGGTTAAATAGATTACTGGCTCAACCGACAATCTCTAGTGAGGGTTCTCAACCGCTTAGATTGCTACACGATACTACTAAGGAATGCCTTTCGGGTATTGCTAATCTCGGTATCTCGACACGTGATTGGGATCCATTATTAATACACATTTTGATCAAAAAGTTGGATCGATCAACACATCAACTCTTTGAACAACGATTAGAGAATCCAAGGGACTTACCATCACTTAACACGTTGCTGAAGTTTATAGAATCCAGATTTCAAGCTCTAGAAGCTTTAGGAAAGGAAAGACGTGTGGCAACTGCAGACAGCATGGTCAAGGTATCACCACGCTTTCGCACAGCATTATCAATAACCAACGATGTTAACTGTTCAATTTGTCCGGAAAAACATCAAATCTTCAATTGTAAAGCATTTTTGAAACAGAGTCTGCCAGCAAAATTGGAAACAGTGAAAAGGTTGAAATTATGTTATAACTGCTTAAAGAAAGGTCACTCAGCTCAGTCATGTCCTTCTCGCAACTGCACCAAGTGCCACAAGCGTCACAACACCTTGTTGCATTCTACAGACCATCAAAGTCAAACCGAGACGTCAAAGCAAGGGGCTAAGAAGAACATTACTGCCAGCCCACATAGCACTGAAATTGAAGGTGCGGTTTCTACAGTCGCAGCAGGTAGCACACTAACAAATAACAGCCAAATCCTTTTGAGTACCGTTATAGTGAATGTTAGTGACATAGATGGAAATCTTGTTTCATTAAGAGCAGTGTTAGATGCAGGATCTCAAATTAGTGTTATTTCAACTGAAGCAGTTCAACGTTTACGTCTTCCAAAGAATTCAACCGAAATGCATATGAATTGTGTTGGGAATATTAAACAACGAAGCAGACAGCGAGTCAACATCAAACTTTCATCAAGAACATCAAGTTATACAGCACACTTAGACGCATTTGTGCTCCCTCAAGTAGTATCAGATCAACCAGCCCACCAAATAGACCGAAACGTTTTGAAGATACCAAATAACATTATGTTAGCCGATCCAAACTTTGACAAACCTTCAAAAATAGATCTACTTATTGGCGCCGAGCTCTTTTATGAGGTTCTTATAATGAAACAAATCAAGCTCGAAAAAGGCAAGCCAAGACTGCAGAACACAGTATTTGGATGGATTGTCGCAGGAAAAAGTCCGTCGAAATCATTTGAAGAAATTAATCAAACATGTGCAGTCAACACAGTGGAAGATAGTACTCTACAAGACTCAATTGAAAGATTCTGGAAGATTGAAGACACACAACCAACTACAAAGAGGTTAACTCAAGAAGAAGAACAATGTGAAGAACATTTTCAAAAAACCTTCAAGAGAGACAGCAATGGCAGATTCATAGTTAAACTTCCGTTTTCTAAAGATCCAAGCTGCTTAGGTGATTCCCGTAGAAGTGCTACACGACGATTTCTTCAACTGGAAAGGAAACTACTGGCAAATACAGAAATAAACATTAAATATCGTCAGATTTTACAGGAGTACGAGGATCTTGGTTATATAGCAAAGGTTCCCTTTCCAGATCCTTCAGCAAATCATCATTTTGTACCACATTTTTATGTTGAAAAACCAGACAGCATTTCAACAAGCATTCGTCCAGTATTCGATTTCTCAGCCACAACAGAAAACAACGTCAGCCTAAACAGCATATTGATGAATGGTGCAACTCAACATCCAGAGTTATTCACTGTATTATTGAGGTTCAGGTTGCCGAGATTCGTGTTTTCAGCAGACATAAAGCAAATGTATTTGCGGATTCATCTCGATGAGAGTGACAGGTGTTTCCAGCTTATGGTGTATAGAAAGAGCCCAGAAGAACCACTACAATGCTATGAGATACGAAGTGTTGCCTTTGGGACTAAACCAGCACCATATCAAGCTACGAGATGTCTTAAACAACTATCAATAGAAAATAGACATAAATACTCTTTGGGTTGTAAAATGATTGACAATAATTTTTATGTGGACGATGGAATGGCCGGAGCAGATTCTTTGACAGAAGCCTTGGAAATGCAACAACAGATTCAAAAAATTTTACAGTCAGCAGGTTTCCAGTTAAGAAAATGGTGCGCTAATGATGCAAAGCTTTTAGAAAACATACCAGTAGAGCATAGAGCACTTCAACTAGAATTCAACGAACTTGGTGAAGACAATCAATTGAAAGCCTTAGGACTCGTTTGGATTCCATATATAGATGAATTAAAAGTTAAAGTCAGTAAACCAAAATACAAACGAGTTACCAAACGAACAGTATTATCTGATATATCCAGCTTGTTTGACCCATTAGGATTAGTATCACCGGTAATTCTTCGAGCTAAATTATTCATGCAAGAATTGTGGAAATTAAAACTTGGTTGGGACGAAGCACTTCCAACAGAATATCACGAAGCATGGATGAAATTTAGAGAAGACTTAGAAAATTTAAATGATGTACGATTTCCAAGACATCTTTTTGGGAAAAGAGTTCCAGTGGACATTCAGATTCACACATTTGCAGATGCCAGCATGAAAGCATATGGAGCAGCAGTCTATATTAGAGCAAAATACAAAGATGGTACTATATCAACTCAACTTTTATGTGGAAAATCAAAAGTAGCGCCAGCATCAGGTACAACACTTCCCCGTTTGGAATTATGTGCTGCCCTTCTAGCTGCAGAATTAAATGGTAGAATCAAGCAGGACTTACATTTAACAAAATGTGAAAACTTTCTATGGTCTGATTCAACAATAACATTAGACTGGATCAACTCTCAACCTGCTTTACATCAAACCTTTGTTGCAAACAGAATAGCATCTATTCAACAGTTATCCAGTAAAACGCAGTGGAAGCACGTGCCATCAGAACAAAATCCAGCAGATATCCTTTCACGAGGAGCCACAGCCGCAAAATTCAAAGATTGTCATTTATGGGCTTATGGTCCATTGTTCTTGTACGGTCCTGAAACAAAATGGCCAAGTCTGTACAAACGGGAAGTGTCACAATATGAAACAAAGCAAAGAAAAGAGGTTTTGATAATGTCTGTGGATTCGCACTCACTATTAGAACAGATCAATCATGGGAACTCTTTAATGAAACTGAACAGAATTATCGCTTATTGTTTACGACTGTCACGAACATTTTTTAAAGAGACGAAAACGGAGCCCCAAAGTAACTTACTTACAACAGAAGAATTGGCGTTCGCTCTAACGAAAATCATTGTGACAATCCAAGCAGATACGTTCAGCGAAGAACTGAAGCAACTTAAAAGACATTCGAGTTTACCTTCATCAAGCCATATTAGTAGTTTGTCACCCTTCATCGATAAGAACGGCGTTTTGAGAGTAGGTGGCAGAATACAATCATCGACATTAACGTATGAAGCTAAACATCCGGCATTATTACCTTATAATCATTGGTTTACGAGGCTCGTACTAGATCATATTCACAAGACCAACAAACACGTTGGCCCACAAGCACTCCTACACATTACCAGGCAAAAATATTGGCCGATAAAGGGTAAAACTATGGCACGAAATGTTACTAGTAAATGTATTATTTGTGCAAAGAGGAAGCCTATAACACTAAACCAGATAATGGGAAATTTACCAATAGCAAGAGTCCAACCAGCCAGACCATTCGTTAATACTGGAGTCGATTTTGCAGGACCTATATATACACACTACAAAGTGAGAGGTAAGAAACCACAAAAAACGTATATAGCAGTTTTTTGCTGTTTTGCCACTAAAGCAGTGCATCTGGAACTTGTTACCGATTTAAGCACGAATGCGTTCATATCAGCATTGAAGCGATTCACATCCAGAAGAGGAAATTGCAATAAAATCTATTGTGACAATGCAACCAATTTTGTCGGTGCAAAAAATCAACTCGGAGAATTGCACGAGACAATATATTCTTCCAAGGCCGAAAAGGATATTACATTTTTTTGTCACAATAAAGGTATTACGTTCAGCTTCATACCACCTCGATCACCCCATTTTGGAGGACTGTGGGAAGCAGCCGTGAAGTCAGCGAAAGGACTACTCAGAAAACACATTGGAGAAGCATCGTTAACTTATGAAGAGTTGGAAACAGTAATAGTGGAAATCGAAGCAGTTCTTAATTCACGACCACTCACACCCATGTCAGACGATCCAAATGATTTAACAGCACTCACGCCAGGGCATTTCTTAATTGGAGAACCTCTTACAAGTACAATTGACTCCCAAGCTTCAGAAAACAACAAGACCTTAGGACATCGTTATGAAGCATTATATAAGATAAAGCACGACTTTTGGAAGAGGTGGTCTACAGAATATCTTAGTAGTCTTCAACAGCGGTATAAGTGGAAAACACCAAGAGAAAACTTAAAAACAGGAGCTTTAGTACTGATAAAGGAGGACAATCTGCCGGTACTAAAATGGGTGTTGGGTAGAGTCATTAAAGTAATCGAAGGAGAAGATGGATTTGTTCGAGTAGCAGACGTTAAAACATCAAGTGGAGTTTTGAGACGACCAATATACAAATTAGCCGTCTTACCTATGGAAGCAGATAATGCAACTCAAGAGCAACCATCCAACGAGCCGACAAGCTCATCAAATGAACCCAAATCACAAGATTGCGAACCCCCTTCAAAACGTAAAAAAGGTAACTCTAACGCATCAGTTGCAACAACTTTGTTGCTAACCACAATGTTAGCAACCACTATGGGCACACATGCAATCAAAATAACACCACACACATCGTCACCAGGTGCAATTTTTGAAAGAATGGGAACGGTTAATATGATTAATAACGAATGGACATTGATCATTTACTACAACATGTCAACATATTGGGGGGAATTCAACACAATGTCTGCAGGAGTCAACCAACTCAGAGATATATGTACCCGTGGAACAGATAAATACTGCAATACAACAACCGATCATTTCATTCGACAATTGGAATATTTAAGAGAACAAGGTCATTACTTAAGGCGAAATAACACTACCGTCAGAAGAAAAAGAGGAGCTTTAAATATTGTGGGAAACATAGCCAACTCATTGTTTGGAGTACTCGACTCAAACTATGCTCAACGAATGGAAGCTACTGTTAACAATATGCGAGAAAATGACGAGCAAATTCTTACATTAGTTAAGAATCAGACGTCAGTTATGGACAACACCATTCAACTAATGGAACATACTCAATTAGAGAATCAAAAGCATTTCGAAGAGATCAACAGATTCATTAAAGAAACTAACCAAGTGACGTCCAAGGTAGGGGAAGAATTACATCAACAGAAGTTAGATAAATTGTATAACCAAGCAGCAACCAGGCTACTGATAATGATGGAAAATTACAGAAGACTACAAGATTCTCTTATTCAAATGGTCATAGACAGTCATCACGGGAAAATAAATCCAAGCATTGTAACACCAGATCAAATGACAAGTAAAATGCAAAACATCAAAGATAATTTGCCATCCTCGCTACGATTACCTCCAGTATCAAACGTTTTAGAATTATATAGTCTTATAACAATTGAAACAGGAATTACGCCTACATGTGTTATCTTCAAATTAAAGATTCCACTAGTAACGTACGAACGTTTCGAACTACTTCACATTGTTCCAGTACCATGGTTACAGGATGGCAAAGCAAAAATGATTTTCATTGAGAATAATTACCTCATTGTGGATATGCACAGAGACCAGTACTATTCATTAAAGGACCAAGAATTAGCTTTATGCACGATCAGCACTACTCTCCAATATATGTGTAAGCAACACCATCTTATGTTCCGCGCTAGTCCAAAATCTACCATCTGTGAATTAGATTTACTCATTCATGGATCTTCATTGAATAACTGTCAAGTTATAGAAGTCAACAACGGACCTAGATGGATCCAGCTTTTTCAACGAAATCATTGGTTATACGTAGCCTTCAAACAGACTATCATCAACATCATTTGTAATGAAGACACCTATCAAAAAACATTGGATGGCACAGGTATTATTGAAATGGATGATGACTGTATTATAAAGGACGAATTCACAACGATTCAGCCACACAAGTTATATACGTCATCATTTAAAACATCATTTGTTGCATCAACAAATAATTTTAACATCAGCAAATTGCCACAAATAACAGAAATAAAGCGTGATATGATCGCAATCAACAACTTACCAGATGAATATGAAAAAATACACAGAGGAATAAATGAACTAAAAGAAGCAGAAAGGGGTGTTTCGCGGTTCCAGCATCACGATATTCATCAGTATACCATAGGATATATCAGCCTGGCTCTTGGTGTTGCAGTAATAGCATTTTTGTGCTTTAAAGTTAAAAACCCTATAGTTACAACCAATAGTGAAACGTCTCAACGGTCCAAGCCACCAACAGCCACATCAAACGTAAAACCTAAAGCGTCCAAGAAGAACCAACGCAATCCAGCATTCACCTTCGACTTGGACAATGATTCAATATTTGATCAGAGATCAACGGGGGCAGAATGTACAATTTAAAAGGTCATTACTCTTGTGTGACCTTATTTTATAAAAAAAAAAAAATACTCATGCACTCAAAATTAATCACGTATGTAATAATATTTTTGTACTCGATTGAACTAATTTGGTGTCAATAAATTCATTTAATGCCTATTTTGCAAAATCAGCGAATTCCGTAAGTGAAATTTTGAAATCAATAAAGCCTAAATATATCCGCTGATATTGAAAAATGGGCATTTATAGAAATTAATTTTTTACATTACATAAAAACCCTTACATCGCAAATAAGGTTCTTGTATATAAACCAGTAATGAAATAAAGATTTTTAGTTATTAACAAACAAGTAACTGGTGCGTTTCAATTTTTCTTGTCGAGTTTTTTTCTACATCCATCACTTACAGCACAAGTTTAAGCACTTGGGCTGAATTATATATCTGTACACTGGTTTTAAGTACCTGGGTACATTAACTTGGTATAGGTTTATGCACCTAAACCAAAAACAACATACAATCTCGTTGGCAGTTCATCCCGCTAACTTACACAGCGGTAAACATATCGCTATAAAAAATTCAGGCCTGTTTGGCTAGGTTTTCGTTATCGCGTCGCAAGGTGTGGCCAACCCAATTCCATTTCCTTCGCCTGATTTGGTCGTCTATCCTTTCTTGGCCGGCACGGCGCCATAGCTCTTCATTTGAAATTCTATCTGGCCAGCGGATTTTTAGGATACGACGCAGGCATCTGTTGATGAAGACTTGTAGGCGCCCTGTGATGAATTGGGTGACTTTCCATGTTTCGCAACCGTACAAAAGAACTGCCTTAACGTTGGAGTTGAACAGCCGCAATTTGGTGTTAGTTGAGATCTCCGTTGATCTCCATATGCGGAACAGGCATGCATATGCGCCTCGTGCTTTATTTGTTCTGGAACTGACGTCTTCTTCTGTACCGCCATTTTCGGTAATAATGCTACCGAGGTAGCAGAATTTATCTACCAGTTCCACGTCACGGTTATTCAGCGCAGTTCGTTCAAGTGTGTTTGCATTTATCCGCATTTCTTTGGTTTTGTTCGGATTCAGCCTTAAGCCTGCTAGACTACTTTCTGTTGCCAAATTGTTTAACATGTTTTTTAGCTCCTGATGTCTGTGGGCCAGCAAACAGATATCATCCGCGTAGTCGAGGTCCTTAAGGCGGTCTAGCAAACCCCATTGTATGCCGCCTGTTCTATTATCTAGAGCGTCGACAAGGATGTCATTTATTACTATAAGAAATAGTAATGGCGAAAGTAGACATCCTTGTCGTACTCCTAAATTCACCTCGAAGCTGTCGGATAATCTTCCATTATGGAGAACTCTGCATTTGGAATTGTTGTAAAGGGCTTTTATCAATTCTATTATTTTATCAGGCAGTCCACGTCGCCGTAATGCCTGCCATATAAAGCTCCTATTAACCGAGTCGAACGCTTTCTCATAATCTACGAAAGCTAGGTAAAGGGGGGATCGGAATTCAGTAGACTGCTCCACTATGATTCTCAAGGTGTTAATATGGTCTATACATGAGCGGCCCTTCCTGAATCCGGCCTGCTGCCTTCTAAGCGTTCGGTCTACTGCCTCTCTTATCCTTGATAATATAACGTGGGACAAGATTTTACCCACAGTAGATAATAGACAGATGCCTCTCCAGTTGTCGCATATTGTTAGGTCCCCCTTTTTGGGTATTTTGACTATGATACCTTCCGTCCAATCCTCCGGAAAGGTACAGGTGTTCCATGCTATTTCCAGGATTGGCTGAAGCGCATCTGCTATGAGGCTTGAATCGGCTTTCAACAATTCTGCCGGGATGCCATCTTTTCCAGCTGCTTTACCATTGGCCATCGCATGAATTGCGGTTACTATTTCCGTCTTGGATGGGGCCCGGGTGTTGATTCTTATCGGCTGTGCATTGTTGCTGTTTTCCTGAGGTTCCTGTGCAAGTGAACCATTCAGGGCGGCGAAGAAGTAATCTCTCCATCTTTGGAGTTGCTCCTCGTCGCTGCACAGCAGCCTCCCATCCGCACTCTTTACGGCATGCTTTTTAGTAGAGTGCTTTCCCGAGAGCTGTTTAGTAATTTGGTACAGCACTTTACTGTTGCCTGTGTTTGCCGCGTTTTCCGCTTTTTCTGCGAGCTCATTTATCTGCTGCCTTTTATCACGCCGCACACTTCTCTTTACTTCCCGGTGTAATTGGGAATATTCCCGTTCAAGTTGGTGACGTCTTTCCGGGTCGCTTGTAGAGTTGTCGTACTAACCGACTGAAACTTGTCTTTCAATTGCTGTATCATTTCTCTGCCAGCTAACTGATCGTTTGATTTTTGAATAACATCTGAAAAACAAATGAGTAATTTTTTATAAAAATTATTTTTAATAAAAAAAACAGAATATTTCATGCAAAAAAAATATAAGAAAGTTAACGAACCTGTCATATAATCAGAAGTTTCGATACCAAGAATTTTAATGAACGATGATTCATAAATGGATATTATTTCACTTACTTTTCTCGCCCTGTATGTTTTGTTTATTAGTTGCGATTTTGAAACAGGCTCGATGTTCAACATTCTTAAGCTGCTGTTGATCTGTTCTAGCAATATCTGAGGTGGTGTGCAGTAACCTGCAGAACCTTGATCTGAGTTTTCGGATTGAACAGCATTAGGAAGCTGAAAAAAAAGTAGATAATGCAAAGACAAAGAACAAAAAAAAGTTGCGGACAAAACAAAGAAACTATCGATAGGGATCCATATGATCCATATGAGATCCATAGGGATCCATATGGATCCATATGAGTACTCACATTGTCACAATCTGCATTGGTGTTATCTTTCGTTCGAATAAGTTTTGGGCAATTAGAACAAATGTTCTTTCCTTCCAAAATTACTTGATACTTTTCATGATAATCGTCCTCAAACTCTTCGGTGACAGTTAACAAACTTGTTTTTAAAAAGTTTTTGTGACGATTTAGTGGGTCGCAGCAGCTTGTTTGTTTTTGTTCATAAAATATCAATATATATATATATATATATATATATATATATACATACATATATATATATATATATATATATATATGTATATATATATATATAGGTGGGCAAAACCGAACCGTCACCTCCCCGTGGTGCCCACTGGATAGCCAACTAACGACAGTAGTAGCGAGCGTGGGACGCTATATTCCCGCATACTGGTAATGCCAGGACGGGTTGCCAGCCCGTCGCCGGTATGCGGGAATATAGCGTCCCACGCTCGCTACTACTGTCGTCGGGCTGGCAACCCGTCCTGGCATTACCATATTGCCACGAGACCTACAACTGAGCCTCGGATAGGATTGACTACACAACGAAGACCCGGATATCGTATTAAGGACCATGATTTACGAATTTTTTCTTGGAATGTAAGGACACTGTATCAACCTGGCAGACTAAAAGTTCTACTAAACGAATTAGATAAATATAAAAGTGATCTAACAGCAATACAAGAGGTGAGATGGATTGGAAAGGGGATCCTAGAGAAAAAAACCCACAATATATTCTATAGCTGTAACGAGAAAAATCATACTTTTGGGACGGCATTCATTGTAAGAAAACAAATTAAACATCTAGTTATGGGGTTTGACGCTATAGACGAAAGAATATGTAAAATACGCATAAGAGGAAGATTCTTTAACTACTCCATAATAAATATACATGCCCCGATTGAAGATGCACTAGAAGAAGTCAAAGATGCATTTTATGAAACCTTAGATAGAGCGCTAAGAAACTGTCCTAGTCATGATGTAAAAATTATTATAGGAGACGCAAATGCAAAAATCGGACATGAAAGGACTTACCGACCAACAATAGGATCATTCAGTCTACGTGACGAAACAAACGAAAACGGCATGAGACTGATCAGTTTTGCAATGATGAATAATATGGTAATCGCAGACACAAGATTCCAGCGGAAAGATATACACAAGGTAACCTGGAGATCTCCAGATGGAAGAACGCAAAACTCAATTGACCACATACTAATAGATGCGCGTCACTGCTCAGAAGTACTAGGTGTTAGATCATATCGTGGTGCAAACATCGACTCTGACCACTATATGATTGGGGCTAGAATCAGAAGCAGAATATCGATAGTAAACGAAGGAAGAACTCGCAAGGAAAGAAAATTTAACGTGAAATTGTTAAAAGAAGAGGAAAAACAAGAAGAATATGTAGATGAAATAAATAGAAGAGTGACAAATGCAAGTAACGACAGCGCCGAAGACATAGAGGTTAAATGGAGTAACTTAAAAACGCTAATCAAAGAATCAGCGACAAATACTCTAGGATACGAGCCCCGTGAAAGAAGAAATGAATGGTTCGACGATGACTGTGCACGAGTAACGCAGGAAAAGAATGTAGCATATCAAGTGATGTTACAGAAACACAGAACGAGAAATGCAGCTGAGCTGTACAAAGAAAAAAGTAGGCAGGAGAAAAGAGTGCACAAAGCGAAGAAAAAGGAATACTGGGAAAACGAAATGTTAAAAATAGAAGAGGCGAACAGCCGAAACGGCGTCAGGCAACTATACAAAAAAGTAAATGAGCACCGAGTCGGTTTCAAGCCCAGAGTAACTATGTGCAAAAATAATAATGGGGAAATCTTAAGCACCAAAGAACTAGCTCTAACTAGATGGCGCGAACACTTCAAAGAACTGCTAGCTGGAGATGAGGAGCAACCGCCAACAGAAAACGTGGAAGTAGCAGAAGAACTAGCGGGAAATATGCCTACATCAGAAGATGTACAAGACGCAGTGAAAAAACTAAAAAACAACAAATCTCCGGGCAAAGATAACATAGTAGCAGAGCTATTAAAAAAAGGAGGTGGAAACCTAATATTAAGCCTGCATGAAATCGTAACACAAATATGGACCCAGAAACAAATACCATCGGAATGGAGCGAGGGCATTGTGTGCCCTATACATAAAAAAGGAGATCAGCTAAACTGCCGTAACTATAGAGGCATCACTCTACTGAACGTAGAATATAAAGTATTTTCAAATATTTTATACGTTAAACTGCAGCCTTACGCAGAAGAAGCTCTGGGAAACTATCAAAGCGGTTTCCGTCCCGGAAGATCTACCACAGACCATATTTTCACTCTTAGGCAGGTCCTAGAAAAGGCGAATGAATTTAACATAAACATACATTCGCTATTCATAGACTTCAGAAACGCCTATGATAAAATAAAACGTGAAGAATTATACAAAGCTATGGAGTACCTAAGATTCCCCAAACACCTTGTAAATTTGACTAAAATGACAATGAAAGAGGTATTATGCAGAATAAGAATTGAAGGAGAGCTATCAGAACCATTCAACGCCACAGTAGGACTAAGACAAGGAGATGCCATATCGAGCTTACTATTTAACGTAGTTATGGAAAAAGTGATAAGAGACGCAGGAATTAACACAGCGGGCAGTATCTTCAACAAGTCGGTACAATTATTGGCGTACGCTGACGACATCGTAATACTAGCCAGATCCCCCGTAGCAATGAAAGAAGCCTTCATATCGCTAGAAAGAGCAGCAAAGAAACTCGGACTAGCAATTAATGAAGAGAAAACGAAATATATGTGCATCTCCAAAAGACGTAATGATCGCCAGAATATGACAATTGATACATACAACATCGAAGCAGTAAAATAATTTATATATCTAGGGACGCTAATTTCAAAAGACAACGACACGACATTAGAAGTTAAAAGGAGATTAGCGCTGGGAAACAGATGCTACTTTGGGCTACGTAAACATTTCTTATCAAGGAACACATCAAGAAGCACTAAAGTAAAACTGTACAGAACTCTTATAAGGCCAATACTACTGTATGGATCCGAAACCTGGACATTAAGAAGTAACGAAGAACACCTCCTAGGGTGCTTCGAAAGAAAAATCCTGCGCACTATATATGGAGGAATCAACGAAAACGGTGTTTGGAGGAGAAGATACAATCACGAATTGTATCAGTTGTATAAAGATCCAAACATCATTAAAACTATAAAAATTAACAGAATCCGATGGGCAGGACATGTTGAACGTAGCAGTGACGACAGCATAACAAAAATTATTATGAACAAGAGACCAGACGGACACAGAGGTACGGGACGTCCAAAAAAGAGATGTTTAGACAGCGTAGAAGAAGATCTACGAACCCTAGGTATAAGAAACTGGAGACTTCAAGCCAGGGACCGACAGTTCTGGAGGAGGATGTTCCAGGAAGCCAAGGCCAATAACAGGCTGTGGAGCTATTTATGATGATGATGATGAATGGTATAGGCTCTTAACAGAATGCAATAAGAAATATGAAGCTATAAACTCTTATGGATATAAGAAAAATTAAAAATTATAAATAATAATAAAAATACTAATAATAATAAAAATAAAACATAATGTGATGGCAACCCATGACGATAATCAAAATAAAAAATAAACAAAAAAAAAATTATTGTGATATGTATAAAGCCATAGAAAGCAGAATGCAATCATTACAATCTCTCGTCAATGGTTTTTCTAAGTTTAACAAATGTTTCTAAATGCCGACAAAATTGCCTTAAAAAAAATTTAAACTGTTCTATGGGCGTTATTGATAAAATATAATTATTATTTTTGCAATAAATTATTCCTAAATAGTTTTTAGGTGAAACGAGGTTATATCTATTTATTATTATTGTTCTTCTTTCTTCTTTTTTTAAATATTATTTGCTGGCCTTAATTTTGCCAAACTAAAGTGATGGGTTTGGAATGCATTGAGTCATGTTATATTATTTTTAAAACTAGGGTTATTATCATCAAAATTTGTTTTTATTTAATTACTCTCTAGTTGTATATATTATAAAAAGGGAAATAAACAATCTTTTATAAAAAAAAAATCCGAAAACCTTTCGAAATCGTGCAAAAATTTCGTTACCCTTTGACTAGGAATTGTGATACAGTTTCGAGAAATTACGGATTATCCCGGGATTTCCAGTAGTTACCGCGAAATTTGTTCTTTTTGGTCAAGTCTGACAAGTACTTAACAGTTACAGTTTTGCTAATATTTCCGGAAAGCTTCGGAATTTACACATGAAGTTATTCGCTTCTCAGTTCGTGCGCTTCAGCACGCTCAATACGAATTTGTACACATTGTACAATTTGTACGAATTTGTATATATATATATATATATATATATATATATATATATATATATATATATCAATACGAATTTGTACACCCGCTTTAGTGCGGCGAACGAAATACGGAGGATGTTTGTTTGCTAACGTTCAGGAAAAACAAATTCGCTAGAAAAATCTTTGGATTTACAACTATTATAGTTATTTGAACTAACTTCTCTCGGGATTGCTTTGTCATCAGTTCTGATACTAGCCCATTTTCCACTAGTGCTAAACGTATAACTATTTAGTAAGAAGTCTGCTGGGCTGAAATTACATGCTTCACTGCTGATACAACTTTTAAAATTGTACTTGGCGCAGTGTATATTCATCCTGGAGCAAGTGCCTCAAACATTAGTCTATTGCTGCACCAAACACTCTTTCCGTACGTGCATAACAGGCAGTATGTGCATCCGATCATGCAAGTGGATACCAATGTAGTAATTCTTCTCTGTGGCGACTTTAACACAAACGTGAAAAATGATGATACATTCCTCAAATTCATGAAGGATAGGTACAATCTCGAATGCACATCAGATGTTACTAAGTCAATAACGCTGAGAGGAACAACCCTCGATTTGACTTTTTCAAGGCACATTACACTTGAAACACTCCCAATCATTTCATACTTTTCCTATCATCGACCTATCCTTAACAGAATAACACAGATTGCAAGAAGTTAAATATCAGACATGTATAAAAGCTGTAAATGAACTTGTTACTACACATTGCTACTTGTAAATAATCTGTTCATTAAAGTAATAAACATATTATTTGAATTCATTAGTGCAAATAAAAGCTAATTTAATTTTAACAATCAAAATGAATATTTCATTTCACTCCTTTTTGTATCCATACAAAATAATGATAATCTATATATATAGATATATATATATATATATATATATATATATATATATATATATATATATATATATATATATACCGGGTGTTTTTTTTAAAACTTGACACGCAATTCTTGAACAAAGGAGGGGTGACAGAGGGAAACCTGTTATACAAAAGATGTCTGATATGGAGGGGGACATCGATTGGGTATAGTGCGCACCCCCTCTCTTCCACCCCCTGACCCGGGGGGGGGGTAACTTTTTTTTTTTAAATTGCAACCCCTATTTTTTATGCAAGATTCAGATTCCTGGGATGAAAATAAACATCTTTTATCTCAAGCATTTTTTTCTATCATTTGTTTTTACTCCGGAAACTTTGATTGAAATCGTCATTAAGGGGAGCTTTCGGTGGATTTTTTTCAAAAAATCCAATTTTTTTTGTTACTTTGAACATCTAAGAATACAGCAAACTCTTGAAACTATTTTTGCTGTATTCTTAGATGTTCAAAGTAACAAAAAAAAAATGGATTTTTTGAAAAAAAAATCCACCGAAAGCTCCCCTTAATGACGATTTCAATCAAAGTTTCCGGAGTAAAAACAAATGATAAAAAAAAATGCTTGAGATAAAAGATGTTTATTTTCATCCCAGGAATCTGAATCTTGCATAAAAAATAGGGGTTGCCATTTAAAAAAAAAAAAGTTACCCCCCCCGGGTCAGGGGGTGGAAGAGAGGGGGTGCGCACTATACCCAATCGATGTCCCCCTCCATATCAGACATCTTTTGTATAACAGGTCTCCCTCTGTCACCCCTCCTTTGTTCAAGAATTGCGTGTCAAGTTTTAAAAAAAACACCCGGTATATATATATATATATATATATATATATATATATATATATATATATATATATATGATAGCAGCGGCACATCAGCGATATGGACGTGCGGGAGCCGAGCCATGGAAGATACCATGAGAAGCCCAGATAATGGCTTCACGCGGGCAAAAGTAGGCGGAATACACGTCTACAGCTGCTATGCGGCGCCAAGCCTGACCCTAGACGAGTACGAGTCGATGTTGGAAAGGTTAGCCGCCGACGCGAGTCGCCATCACCCGGTAATATTAGCGGGTGATTTCAATGCTTGGGCGTTCGAATGGGGCAGTCGACAAACGAATGCAAGAGGGCGCATACTTCTAGAAGTATTCTCGCGACTTAACGTGGTGTTGGTCAACACCGGAGGCGAAAACACCTTCCAAAGGGGTGGGAGATCGTCTGTAATCGACATCACTTACGTGAGCGATTCAGTGGCCAAGGACCTACAATGGCGGGTGAGCGATTTGTACACGCACAGCGACCACCAAGCCATCATCTTCGAGGTAGGCCAGGGTATAGAAAAGAGGAATCCTAGGTACGGAACGGCTAGAGGATGGGCCGTTAAGAAACTCGACGCAGAGGTATTCGAGGAAGTATTCCTGCATGATACGAGGTCGGCAGGAGGTGCCAGGGAAGGGGCAGAGAAAATAGAAGAATCAGTGAAATGGGCATGTGACGCATCCATGCCACGGCGCGCCGGCAATCGTAGACTCTCACCAAACTTCTGGTGGAACGCAGAGATCGATGAATGCCGAAGGATCTGTCTGAAAGCGAGAAGGAGAACTCAGAGAAGCCGGAACCGTCCGGATTTCGATGAACTCCTTCAGAGATATAAGGAAGCGAGAAAAATGCTGAACAAGGCCATCGCTAGAAGTAAATCCGAGCACTTCAAAAGGTTGTGCAGAGAAGCAGACTCCTGGGGTGGAGCCTATAAAATGGTTATGTCAGCGGTCAAGGGCAAACGCTCTCCGCCGATCACCTGCCCCGTGCTGCTCCAGAGTATTGTGTATGTCCTGTTTCCACAGAACGTACGCACGGTCGATCTACCCACCCTCCAGGTGGACCCAGAAGAGATACCTGCGGTGACTGCAGATGAGATTCTGGAGGCTGCAAAAAAGGTAGCCATCAATAAGACCCCTGGCATGGGTGGCATACCAAATAAAGCGGCGAAGCTAGCAGCTTCAATAGCGCCAGACAGGTTCGCTGAAGTCTTCACAGCGTGCCTGAGAGAGGGGATCTTCCCGGAGCTATGGAAACAGCAGAAACTCGTGCTCCTACCGAAGCCGAACAAGCCTTTAGGGGACCCATCGTCCTACAGACCGATATGCCTTCTTAGTTGTATAGGCAAACTTTTCGAGCGGGTGATCTGTAACAGGATTCTCCCTAGCGTCGAAAGGGTAGGTGGCCTGTCGGACAAGCAATTCGGCTTCAGAAAGGCAAGGTCGACGACTGATGGTGGTGGGCATAGCAAGAGCCGCCATAGAGAAAAATCACTGCTGCGCATTGATAACCCTCGACGTAAAAAATGCTTTCAACTCAGCGAGGTGGAGCAAAATAGTTGAGGCGTTAATCAAGCTAGGCACACCAAAGTACCTAGTGCGTGTAGTGGCCGACTACCTCCAGGGTAGGTCGCTTCATTGTGATTCGGATGATGGTCCTAAAGTGTTCGGGACAACATGCGGTGTCCCGCAAGGTTCCGTCCTGGGCCCTCTCCTATGGATCGCAATGTACAATGATGTGTTGGGGCTTCGTCTTCCAAAGGAAGCAGTGGCGATCGGGTTTGCAGACGATATCGGGGTAGTTGTCGAAGGAAAACACCCAGATGACATCGAACTGTACGCAAACGAAGCGATCTGGGAAATAAAAGCGTGGTTAGAACGCGCGGGGTTGAAGCTTGCTGAGCACAAAACTGAAGTAGTGCTGATCAGCAAGCGACGAAAGCTAGTATCCGTAAGGATAAAAGTAGGGGAACAGATCATCCACTCACAGCCCGCACTAAGGTACCTGGGAGTGATGATCGACCGGAGGCTAAACTTCAAAGCGCACTTGGAGGGCACGGCAGACAAAGCGTCTGCGATTTGTGCAGCACTCGCAAGAATGCTGCCCAATGTTGAGGGCGCTAGACCGAGTCGCCGCCTCCTCTTGGGGAGGGTGGTCAGCTCAGTCCTGTTATACGCAGCGCCAGTGTGGGCAGCAGCGTTAAACAGGACTGCAAATTGTAGGAAATGGAGGGCCGCATATAGGCTAAGTGCACTAAGCGCTTGCTGCGCGTACAGGACCACGTCCGACGATGCGGCGTGCGTGATAGCGGGGATGATTCCCGTAGATATTCTGGCGAGGGAGGGCATGCGTCTCTATGATCCAGAATATGGTAGAGGGGAGCCAAGAAAGGTGCGGCGGCAGATTGCACGCTGCGAGTCCTTAAGGGAATGGCAGGCGAAGTGGGACGAGTCTGTTAAGGGTCGTTGGACCCACAGACTTATCCCTAAGGTAGAAATATGGGCTACGAGGGAGCGTGGGGAAGTAAGTTACGACCTCACGCAGTTCTTGAGCGGACATGGGGAGTATAGGAAATACCTCCACCGCTTCGGGCACGATGATTCACCGTTGTGTCCGGTATGCCCAGCGACGGAGGAAGACGCAGAACACGTCTTCTTTACCTGCTCGAGATTCGCCGAGGAAAGGGCGAAACTAGAAGAAAGGGTCGAGGAGCCACTAACGCACGAAAACATCCTAGACCATATGATGAGGTCTGAGGAAGTGTGGAGGGACGTGGAAGCAACCCTAAAGACCATTCACAGAAAGCTAAGGCAAGAAGAAGCCGTAAGAAATAGAGAAAGGCACAGAAATGCCGCGAGCAGAAGCAGCTGAATGAAGCTGAACGACCCCCGCGATGTAATGCTTATTAGCCAGTCCCGCGGGGGTGGATCACGTCGGAGGGGCTTTTTTTAGTTCTCATGTTCATAGACCCATATATGCGCGTATGTGCACTTATGTGTCCATATGTGGTTATGTGTGGATTTACGTGAAACATAACCGTCATGCGGGATCGGCCAGTAAGGGGCACATGAGTCATGCCGGTAGGGAATGCTTTTTTACCCCCAGGAAAAAGAAAAAAAAAAAAATATATATATATATATATATATATATACACATACATACATATATATACATATATATATATATATATATATATATATATATATATATATATATATATATATATATATATATATATATATATATATATATATATTAGGGTGGCCCTTATTTGCAAAAGTGCTTCAATTTTGGGTCTCACCCCCTAGAAATATGCGAATAGGCAAAAAACTAAGAAATTTAAAATTTTAGGCAAATCGGAAAAGATTTAGAGGTCGCTCATGGCGAACGAAATCTTAAAAAATGATGATTTTTTACCTTTTTTCACTTTGTTCAACCCTAATTACCATTTTATCAGCCCTGAAATGGTCAATTAATATTTTTTATCCATTCTACAGATTATTACCTTTCTAAAATGATCAAAATCATAAAGATCAGTTTACAAATAATAAAGCTATGAAATAAAAAGCACAGTGAAGTCTTTATAAGCAAATAAAAAAAAACTATCAGTTCAAAGAGAAACTGTACTAGGGTCCACTAATCACCGCAACCTTCGCATAAAGCGTTGTGCTTTTCTGTTCATCTTTGACTCTGCAAAGTTACGTGTCCGATCAGTGATCCTCACTGAACAAATATACTACACGGGAGTCTATTCCATCCATCCGTGTTATGAAAAAAACGTGTTTTCATTATTTTTCATATATGTATTTAACAATAATATCATTTTAAACAGCAATATAACTTTTGTATAACTGTTATTACATAATATTGTTTAACATAAATGGTAAATGTTTTAAAAATTTATGAAGTTTGAAAATGCATCTGTCAAACATCATTCGCTTTGACTGCATTGGAAAATTTACCAGCTGCTCAGAATTGGCAGCACATCATTCCAAAAATCAAGCCGCTGCAGCCGGGAATATATGCCCTGCAGCCGATACTGCGATTCTGCTTATTCTGCGTAGCTGGCTAATTTTCTAATGCAGCCAAAGCGAATGATGTTTGACAGATGCATTTTCATTAGTTCTGACTGCGCTCATATAACAGGAAAAGTTGAAGTGGATAGGATACCTACCTTTTTACGTTAGTGATATAAATGGTGAGCAATTACTTGGTGTTCCAAAATTATCATCTTCAACAGGAATAGAAATAGCTGATGCTATTTATGAATTATTAATAGATTGGAATGTGGACGAAAATATTGTTGCTTTTTGTTTTGATATCACTGGGTCAAATACTGGAAAACTAAATGGAGTGTGCACGTTATTAGAACAAAAATTGTAAAATCTTTACTGTACTTACCATGTCGCCATCATATTAATGAACTAGTCCTGCGAGGTGTGTTTGAAATAGAATTTCCTGGTACCTATGGTAAAGGTGTTCCTTTATTCAAGAGATTGGAATTATATTGGAACGACATAAGCAAAAATGAGTATAAAACATTGCTAGAAAATGCCAAATTGAAAGAAATTCTAATTGAAAGGTGAGTTCACAGATTATTGCAACGAACAGTTAAAGAAACCAATTTGGAGAGATGACAATCGATAATTATTAGAGTTAACCACAATTGCTTCGGGCTCATGCTCTAATAGTCAAATTTCGTTCTCCAGGTCCAATGCATCATGCTCGTTGGATCTCAAAAGCACTATATTGTATAAAAATATATTAATTCAGAGGTGAGTTTAAATTAACTGTTTTAGAAGAGGAGAAGAAAAAGCTAATGTTTGTGCTTTTATCATTCGCTTTTACGTGAGGGCTTGGTTTAAATGTCCCATAGCGCTAGAAGCAGCATACCAGGACTATTGCTGCTTACAAAATATGTAGGAATATCGAAATGTTAATTTTCACAAATTGCTATTAAGAAAATGAGTAACCATTTGTGGTATTTAGCAGACGAAAACGTTGGTGTAGCATTTTTCGATGAAAATATTCCATTGGCAATCAAACATAAAATGAGTAACAGATTAAAGCATTTTATTACCACTGATTAAAAAAAGGAAGATCATGATGTCTATGCAGATAATGATGTTGAGCCAGATAAAATATCTAGGGAATTAGTTAAACGTATTCCATTAAAACTTGAAGAGATTCAGGAATTTATAAGAAACCCGTAAAATACTCAATCACTACGATGAACACATTCGATTTTTTTCAACGGTTTAACATTTCAACGGACTTCCTATATCTCCCACCAGATAAATGGAGTTATAATATTAATTATAATCAAGCATTCACCCCTCTTCATGAATTAAGAACTGTTAACGACACAGCTGAAAGAAGTGTGAAGTTATTCGAAGAATATAATAAAGTATTGAGTAAAGACGAACACGATAAACAAAACTTATTACAAATTCTAATTGATTACAAAAAAAAATGCGTTATTAAAGAAACTACTGCCTGAGTAATTTCAATTTTAATAATTTTGTTTGTATTTTGTATATTACACTCTTGAAGTACAGTTTATGCCTTTTATTAGCTATAATATTCATCGTACAAAAACGTTATAACCCGATTTGAACTGGTAAATTTACGTTGAATAAGTTAACTATGTTAAATTAGCTTTCGTAAATTTATATTGTTGTTTCAACTGATATTATTGTTAAATATTATAAAATATGATAAAAAGACGCTTTTTCATAACACGCATGGATGTTATAGAGTCCCGTGTAGATTGTTTGCTAAGTGAGGATCACTGATCGTACACGTACCTATGCACGATCAAAGATTAACAGAAAAGCACAATGCGAAGGCTGCGGTAATTAGTGGGCCCTAGTGCAGTTTCTCTTTGAACTGATTTTTTTTCCTTATAAAGACTGCGCTTTTTATTCCATAGCTTTATTATTTGTAAACTGATCTTTATGATTTTGATCATTTTTGAAAGGTAATAATCTGTAGAATGGGTAAAAAATATTAATTGACCCTTTTAGGGCTGATAAAATGGTAATAAGGGTTGAACAAAGTGAAAAAAGGTAAAAAATCATCATTTTTTAAGATTTCGTTCGCCATGAGCGACCTCTAAATCTTTTCCGATTTGCCTAAAATTTTAAATTTCTTAGTTTTTTGCCTATTCGCATATTTCTAGGGGGTGAGACTTAGAATCTTAGCAATTTTTTTTCTCTCCATACAAGAGAGGGCCACCCTAATATATATATATATATATATATATATATATATATATATATATATATATATATATATATATATACCTATATATATATATATATATATATATATATATATATATATATATATATATATATATATATATATTGTTTAGCCCCAAGGCGCTAACTAGTGTCACAAATAAAAAAAAAACTCACCAAAAAGGTTTATCAGTATTTATTTGTTTTTTTTTTTGTTTGCAATATAGAAACCTAAAAAGAAAAAGAATTAATATATGCATTGAATTTTTAACACACGATACATGTATACTCACCTGTAAGTTAACTCTGAAATAAACAAATGAATTGAAAACCAAGAAATAAATAAAATAAAATAATAATAAACACATTTAAAAATGAATAATTTATAAAAATTTGCATGCAAAAACATAGAAATTAAGTACATAAACAAAAAAACATGAAGTCACAGGAGAAAACAACAACAACAACACTACAAATAAGTCAACGTAAAATTACCACAAAATAACGCAAATGGTCAACAACTGCCACAATACGTTTATTATATAAGTGGTAAAGACCACTTTTTTCACCAATTAGATCTTTTAAATTGAAGCCCCAGGCGAAAAAGGTACTTCAAAAACACCCGCTGACAGGTGTAAACAAAAAAACCGAATTAGCGAAATTCACGTAAATTTCACTACGCCGACCACCAAAATATCACAAAAAACATGAAACATGCAGAACTACACAAACCACAAACACTGAAATTACCTGTGATCAGCGCAAACAGGTAAAATTCGCGAAAAACGGCGGCACGAACTCGCGAAACTTCACCGCGCGTAGAAATGTCAAAATAACATCGACTCAAAACATATGGGATATCAAATCGATGTAATTTTCGATGAGGAATTTAATGGTGGTGCCCGAAAAACGAAATTATTTATGGTAAAAAAGATATTTAAAAAAATATAATTTACCATAAGGATAATGAGAGGGAAAGGGATATTAAACAGGATAAAAAAAAGGAAAGAGATAATAGTATGAATTTAAAATTTATCCGTTGATAGTGCAGCAATTTAATTAAATATCCCAAAGGGAAATTTTTAGTACAGAAAAAAATATTGATAAAATATTAAAAGGAATGATAGAAAATAGTGAGAAATATTGAAAATATAATGAATAAAATATTAGAAAAAATATAGAAAGCCAAACAAGGCAATAATATGGAGTTATTAAAGCATTTATAAACAATAAATAATTTCCCTAAAAAATTTTCCA
>CATLJY010000460.1:0-173934 GCA_949987705.1 Thereva unica | reverse complement strand
CGTGGGCTTAGGTGTCTGCTGTAAAAAAGTCTTTTGGTCATATGAAACGCCTTGTTTGCCTTGGCAAGAGCAGCACTTACATTTCTATTGAAATATAGGTATTGGTCCATCCAAAGCCCAAGGTATTTCACTTCCAATTTTTTTTCTAATGCTTGTCTGGCATTGTTCGAAATTTTGAGTGTTTTCCAGTTCCTCCGCACATCGCGAGAAGCTTTGTTTAGAGGAGTCCGGAAAAGGATCGATTCACATTTGCTAAAATTGATCTTCAACTTCCAATCATCACTATACCGTTCGATTGTTTCGAAATTACGTTGCAAGAGCGTCTGGATCACTCCAATCTTCGGCCCCGTTCTGTATACGATCAGGTCATCCGCATACGCTAGTGCGTACGGGAGTGAACTTATTAGGTCACTCGTAAAGATATTAAATAAGAGCGGCGAGTTCACTGCACCCTGTTGCAGACCATTTTAAATGTCAACTTGATGTGAAGTTGCCACTTTTGACGACGAACTTCTTCTTTGAAATCATATTATAAATCATGTATAGCTGAGGTCTCGTCATATCGAGTCGAGAAGACCTTCGATCCATACTGTATTGAATGCCTTCTCAAAATCAATCAGGCATGCTCCTGTACACTGGCCTTTCATGAAGTTCCAGTGTATGTCTGATACCAGTTTGGACGCGGCATGAATGGTGTCATGTCCCGCCCTAAAACCGAACTGGTTATCGGGAATTATCTTTTTTCCTCAACCCATTTGGCCAATGATCTATTAATGACTGTTTCAAAAACCTTGCTGATATTCGGCAGCAGACTTATTGATCGGAGATTGGCAGGGTTAATTTTGTCTTTACCTTTTTTAGGTATAGGATACACCACCGCCGTTTTCCAGTGACCTGGAAAATGGGCGTTGTTTAATGAATTATTAAACAAAGTGGTGTATATGTCTACAGCCACCAGGGGCAGATGTTTCAGAACTATGTTCGGGATACCATCTACTCCAGCCGATTGCTTATTGTTCAGACGACGGAATGTTAGCAGGAGGTCGATTTTTCCAATGAACGTCGAGTTTACTTGGGCCTCGGGAATATCGTTCGCTGGGCAGTCTTCATTGAATTCGATAATTGCTCGATTCTCAGATTTCCAAGATTCGATTTCATTAGATAATCTCGAGTGGTTCAGCGAGGCCCTACTCTCGAGGTCAGAATTCGTACGAACACAAGTGTTCACTGAATAAATTTCCTGATAGTAGGCCCCCACTAAATCCACCTTCTCCTGCTCGTCCTCTATGCAATAATTATCACCGACATGGCAGGTTTCTTCCGGAACTATGTTCACAGACCTCAGCAGTACCTGGTTAGTTGAAGTCCCAGGGATACGTAATTTGTCCAATCGGTTATGCGTTTTACTCCTAAAAATTTTATTTATCTGTGGGAACATGCTCGCGCTATTATTTTGGATAGCGCGAATCTTTCTGTTCCAGTACAGATTCACAGACTGTGAAAATTGTTGCCTTAATAGTTGTTGGAGATTTTTCATAACCGATTTAAGAGTTACAATCTCCGGACTTCGTCTATCCCGAAACTGACGGTGTAGGGCTTTTAGTCTTGTTAGTATTCGACTTTTATGTTTTAGTAGTGCGTCGATTGTAGCGTTTCTGTAACAGTCTGTACTGTTTTTTTTTCTTTGTCCTGGGTATAGTTTTGTCCATCGTCTGTATAATGAGATTGTCCATATTTTTCAGATATTCATCAATCTCATTGTTTGTCAAGTTTCTAGTTGTTGGTGGTAAAGGTCCTGTATTCTGTTTTGCCCTTTCCATTGCTCTTTCGAATCTTGGCCAGTGCGTCTTCTGGTAGACAAAAGGCTGCACTTCGCAATATTCAAGAAGCTCTATGGAGTCGTTAGGGACTTGTATTGTTATCTCGAGTCCGTAATGGTCACTGTCGTATGGTACTGTGGCTAGACAGTTTGTTTCGTTCGTATTTAGTCCTGGTAGACCCATCCGTGAGTCTAGCAAGCACAGATCCAAAAAAGACCCACCGCGTGGATATGATGGTATATCCGTAGCGAGGAGATTAACTTTCCGCTGAATTCTGTTCTGGTCCAACCAGTCATTCAGTTGGTTGCCCCTGGTGTTAGCCGTTTGATTTCCCCATGCCGCATGGCGTGCGTTTAAATCTCCGGCCAACAAATAAAAATTTTGCTCCGACTCCAGGCGAAGAGTTTGAAAGAGCGAGTTCATTTCTTCTATAAATAATCTTGGTTGAGTTGTTTGGGGTGCGTACGCCGCGATTAAATACAGTCTTCTGCCACTAGACAGGGGAATGTATATAACACACGCTTCCAACACCCGAAACTTTTCTATGTCCCTACTATACATGATTTTATGTTTCAGGGAGGTCTTTATTAATATTAATAGGCCTCCGCCTCGTATGGAATTAGGTCGATCGCGCCTTGATTAATCCTTGTAATCCATTTTGTGCCTCTCGTTTAGTTTAGTTTCACTAGCGAAGAGCACATCCGGATTTTGGTTCTGCAAGAGGGTTAGTAGATTCGCCCTTCTCTCATTTCGTATCAACGAGTTGACGTTCACCGAAATGACTTTGATCGCGTCCTCTCCGAATAGTGCCATTAAAGCAATTTACCCGGAAATGGTTTCTGTCGATAACAGAGCATTATATACAAAATCTAAACGAGCTGTCTGCTCGCTTAATTGTTGATGGAGCTGCGCGATCTGCCCTTGTATGGACAAGAGGACCGCCTTCAGCTCACTATCTCCAGGACTCGCTGCCGTGGCAGCTTTTGGAGCTTGTTGTTTTGTAGGCTGGGCTCCCGCTGCCATTTGGACAAAGGACGTTCCAGGCCTTACAAAATTGTTTATCAATTTGCTCTTTTGCGCTTTTTGAGTCTGAATTTCCTCTTTACGCATTTGTATTCTTTTTTTGAACTCTGCATATTTTGGGCATCCTCTATAACTAGCAGGATGTCCATTTGATCTGCAGAGTACACAGAACAGCTTGCTTTTATCAGCTACTTTTTCTTTACCTAGAGCACATTCACCAGGTTTGTGATTGTTCTCGCACTTCACGCATCTAAATGCCATTTGAGCTGCGGCGTGCCCAAATCTTTGACATCGCAGACATTGAAGGATGTCTTTTTTGTTTAGTTTCTCCCATGACACTACATGGAAGCTTAGATATTTAATTGTTTTTAAATTATCTAGCTTGCTCTCGGGAGTCAATTGGACCAGGAAAATAGGCAGTTGCCTCTCTAAGCTTCGCGAGTGTGCGGTAGTAAATTTTTTTATCGCAGTGAATTTAAGGTCATTAACCTTAAGGGATTCTAGTTCCTCTAAAATCTCCTGAGGATCAAAACCGGGATCAAGTCCCTTAAGTAATACGCTATGGGTTTTTTTCGCCCTTAGCGGTAAACGTGAAATATTGGGTATTTGCTCTCTCCAAAAAAGTTTTAATTTTCTTATGATCTAATAAGTTATTTAAAATTAGAGCATGCTTATTACCACTAAATCTTCTAATGTAGAAATTGGTATGTTTAAGTACCTGTTTTGCCAATCTAATAGTATCCACCGGTTTCTGGTGGAAAATATTAATGGGAGGTACCTTCTCCTTTTGATGATTTTTGTCTGCCCGCTGCTGCGGCTGTGGTTGCTGCTGCTGTTGCTGCTGCTGCTGTTGCTGCTGGGGTTTGTTCTTAGCTTGTTGCTGCTGCTGTTGTTGTGCCGGCATCGGCTTCGTAGCTTTCGGTGTGGGGAGCTTAGGGAAATTTTTTTCCTTCAGCTCCTCTATCAATTTTTCGAGCCTGGCTTCGTCTGCTTCAGTTTCGGTAGCCAGGATTCCGAAACTGTTCCCCTGGCCTTTATATTTGCCAGAGGCGGAAATATTGCACGATTCCTCTTCCGAATCGGCAGTCATTGTTACGGTTGCGGGTGGAACCGTAGATCCAGTTGCTGTTTCTTGGCTGGCGTTTATGATTTTCGCCTTTCTTTGGCCCTGGTTGGGTTGGGCTCTTAATTTTCTGCGGCGTTTGTTGCCACTACGCCGTTCAGTGTTATCGTCGCTTGCAGATGTTAAGGATGTTTCACTTAAATCAATTGTTTTATTCTCACTTGCACCGCACTTCTTAGTGTCTGTTTTATGTTCGGTGTCCGTTTGAGACATGCCACTTATATTGTGTGCATGCTCTGCACCACTGTCTTTTTTTTCTTTTTGTTTATAAATTATATTATTTTCTTTAAAAATTTTAATTTAATTTAGGAAAAATAAAACTTAAAGGTCGCGGTACCGCACGGGATTCGAACTTCAGTTACTTTATATAAACACGGGATTTTCGCACGAGGTCTACTCTAATCGCAAAGTCGGTCTTCTCTTGACAAGAGTTCAAACAAGACTCTGCAAGAAGCAACAATCGGAAAACTATTATGATAAAAATACGCAGGCTAAATCATTTAACGTAGGCGACAAAGTCTTAATAAAGAAACACATGCGAACGAATAAGCTATCTCCACTTTGGGAAGGACCCTATGAAGTGATAGAAATATTGTCGAAGGAAAATTCAGTTATAAAAGTAAAGAATAAATGCAAAACTATTCACAATAATTCACTTTTCATCGAATGAAATTAACGTAGAGAACCTTTTCAATTATACTAATGAATCTCTAAATAACTACTACTGAACTCGGAAAGATAGAGTTTTACTCGAATGAGTGAAAGGTCATCACATACTGCGATCTAAAGTCCTTGGAGAGCACTTTGACACACATAACGCAGTACGTAAAGGAAGTAACCGACCTGTGTGAGTCTATAACCGGCGAACCCAATTTTTCCTTGATATGTGACAGCATAATAGTAGAAGCTCAACATTTAATGTATGATCTCGGGCAAAAATTCAAGGTACTAAGGAAGAAATCCAGAAATAAGCGTAGCGCATTCGGCATAATAGGAACGGTGAGTAAGTCACTTTTTGGAACATTAAACGAGGAAGATGCACAATATTATGATCGACAAATCGACAAGCTCCAGATGAACGATAACCATCTCATAAACCTACTTAGGAATCAGACGCTAATTATAGAGACCACAGCTAATATTTTTAATAAATCCCAACTATCAATGGAAAACCAATTCATCGCACTAGGCGCAAAACTCCTAAAGGTCAAATCTATGGTGGATGGCCTATATAACGAGAGCCACAACGAAAAGGTATTTTCAGAAATGGAATCTCGCACTTCTCTCATTACACTCATAATATTACGATATCAAAATATTATAAATAGCATAATAGACTCAATGACTGAAGTTAGAAACGGAAAATTTCACCCAGAAATCATAAACACTGAGCAGCTGGAAACAGTTCTAACGACCATAAGAAATCAATTGCCGAACGATATAAGACTCCCAACAAGCCTAAGTCACGGTGATGTGATTTCCATTTATCGCGTCAGCCATTTAAGTACGTCGATTCATAACGAAAAGATAATTTATGAGCTGAACATTCCATTGCCTTCTAAAGAGAATTACCAAATTTTCAAAATAATCCCGTTACCAACTATGCACGACGGACGATTATCATTTATACAACCGAGCATCAATTATTTAGTCATAGATTATGATAAAGAACATTATTACGACATGTGTAGTGACCGCGTAAAGTTTAATTACCAAACTTTACGCAATGTCACACAACAACTTCCGACACGATCAAAACGATCAGTCGGAACACTCAATCGATCACCGAACGCAAAGTTCAGTGATCTTGCCGTTTTCCCCCATCGTGTTTATCGTAGATCCAATTTCCGGCATTTACGAGACACTCTGTCCGAAAGGCTCTTCAAAAAAGAGACAACGCGTTCCGCAATAAAAGAAATAATATAAATAATATAAAACGATATATATATATATATATATATATATATATATATATATATATATATATATATATATATATATATATATATATATAAAGGGGGGCGAACGGCTAACAAAGATCTCGGAAAGTGGTGACACCCGATTTGTCACTTCTATTAAAATCCGAAGAGATCCAAGTCCAGTTAGCAAGTCCTAATCCCACCTCCCCGCGTTGCCCCCTGGGGTACTTCTTCGGAAGGAGCTAACGGGAGAGGGGCGAATGGCGAGCTCTCTGCGCCACAAAACAGAGCTTTTAAGTCGGTTGGGCTGAGGGTTAGCAACCCGCTCCCATAAAAAACACTATTGCTACGAATCGGCAAACAGTGCCTCGGAACCGGATGGACAACACGACGACGACCTTTGCTTTTCGAACAAGGACACGAATCGGATCATGGAATGTGAGAACAATGCTTGCTGAGGGACGGCTGGATGAAGCCCTCAACGAGATGAATCGATATAAAATCAAGATCATGGGACTGAGCGAGACCAGATGGCCCGATGCGGGGGAACATATCTGCCCAAATGGTGAGTCCTTTTTATATTTTGGGAGAAATGAAACTGAAAGCCGTAGGAGTGGTGTTGGCGTAATGCTCACCAAAGAAGCCAGGGCTAGCCTCATTAGCTGGTCACCAGTTTCTGAGAGGATTATTACCGTGCGCCTACGTACCAGGCTAAGAAGTACTACGGTAGTTCAATGCTATGCTCCAACCGAAGACGCAGAAGATGACATCAAAGACGAGTTTTACATGCGACTGAATGAGGACGATAATATTGTGCATCTTCCTCGTTTAATGTTCCAAAAAGTGACTTACTCACCGTTCCTATTATGCCGAATGCGCTACGCTTATTTCTGGATTTCTTCCTTAGTAGCTTGAATTTTTGCCCGAGATCATACATTAAATGTTGAGCTTCTACTATTATGCTGTCACATATCAAGGAAAAATTGGGTTCGCCGGTTATAGACTCACACAGGTCGGTTACTTCCTTTACGTACTGCGTTATGTGTGTCAAAGTGCTCTCCAAGGACTTTAGATCGCAGTATGTGATGACCTTTCACTCATTCGAGTAAAACTCTATCTTTCCGAGTTCAGTAGTAGTTATTTAGAGATTCATTAGTATAATTGAAAAGGTTCTCTACGTTAATTTCATTCGATGAAAAGTGAATTATTGTGAATAGTTTTGCATTTATTCTTTACTTTTATAACTGAATTTTCCTTCGACAATATTTCTATCACTTCATAGGGTCCTTCCCAAAGTGGATATAGCTTATTCGTTCGCATGTGTCTTTATTAAGACTTTGTCGCCTACGTTAAATGATTTAGCCTGCGTATTTTTATCATAATAGTTTTCCGATTGTTGCTTCTTGCAGAGTCTTGTTTGAACTCTTGTCAAGAGAAGACAGACTTTGCGATTAGAGTAGACCTCGTGCGAAAATCCCGTGTTTATATAAAGTAACTGAAGTTCGAATCCCGTGCGGTACCGCGACCTTTAAGTTTTATTTTTCCTAAATTAAATTAAAATTTTTAAAGAAAATAATATAATTTATAAACAAAAAGAAAAAAAAGACAGTGGTGCAGAGCATGCACACAATATAAGCGGCATGTCTCAAACGGACACCGAACATAAAACAGACACAAAGAAGTGCGGTGCAAGTAAGAATAAAACATTTGATTTAAGTGAAACATCCTTAACATCTGCAAGCGACGATAACACTGAACGGCGTAGTGGCAACAAACGCCGCAGAAAATTAAGAGCCCAACCCAACCAGGGCCAAAGAAAGGCGAAAATCATAAACGCCAGCCAAGAAACAGCAACTGGATCTACGGTTCCACCCGCAACCGTAACAATGACTGCCGATTCGGAAGAGGAATCGTGCAATATTTCCGCCTCTGGCAAATATAAAGGCCAGGGGAACAGTTTCGGAATCCTGGCTACCGAAACTGAAGCAGACGAAGCCAGGCTCGAAAAATTGATAGAGGAGCTGAAGGAAAAAAATTTCCCTAAGCTCCCCACACCGAAAGCTACGAAGCCGATGCCGGCACAACAACAGCAGCAGCAACAAGCTAAGAACCAACCCCAGCAGCAACAGCAGCAGCAACCACGCAGCGGGCAGGCAAAAATCATCAAAAGGAGAAGGTACCTCCCATTAATATTTTCCACCAGAAACCGGTGGATACTATTAGATTGGCAAAACAGGTACTTAAACATATCAATTTCTACAAAATGGATTACAAGGATTAATCAAGGCGCGATCGACCTAATTCCATACGAAGCGGAGGCCTATTAATATTAATAAAGACCTCCCTGAAACATAAAATCAAGTATAGTAGGGACATAGAAAAGTTTCGGGTGTTGGAAGCGTGTGTTATATACATTCCCCTGTCTAGTGGCAGAAGACTGTATTTAATCGCGGCGTACGCACCCCAAACAACTCAACCAAGATTATTTATAGAGGAAATGAACTCGCTCTTTCAAACTCTTCGCCTGGAGTCGGAGCAAAATTTTTATTTGTTGGCCGGAGATTTAAACGCACGCCATGCGGCATGGGGAAATCAAACGGCTAACACCAGGGGCAACCAACTGAATGACTGGTTGGACCAGAACAGAATTCAGCGGAAAGTTAATCTCCTCGCTACGGATATACCATCATATCCACGCGGTATGTCTTTTTTGGATCTGTGCTTGCTAGACTCACGGATGGGTCTACCAGGACTAAATACGAACGAAACAAACTGTCTAGCCACAGTACCATACGACAGTGACCATTACGGACTCGAGATAACAATACAAGTCCCTAACGACTCCATAGAGCTTCTTGAATATTGCGAAGTGCAGCCTTTTGTCTACCAGAAGACGCACTGGCCAAGATTCGAAAGAGCAATGGAAAGGGCAAAACAGAATACAGGACCTTTACCACCAACAACTAGAAACTTGACAAACAATGAGATTGATGAATATCTGAAAAATATGGACAATCTCATTATACAGACGATGGACAAAACTATACCCAGGACAAAGAAAAAAAACAGTACAGACTGTTACAGAAACGCTACAATCGACGCACTACTAAAACATAAAAGTCGAATACTAACAAGACTAAAAGCCCTACACCGTCAGTTTCGGGATAGACGAAGTCCGGAGATTGTAACTCTTAAATCGGTTATGAAAAATCTCCAACAACTATTAAGGCAACAATTTTCACAGTCTGTGAATCTGTACTGGAACAGAAAGATTCGCGCTATCCAAAATAATAGCGCGAGCATGTTCCCACAGATAAATAAAATTTTTAGGAGTAAAACGCATAACCGATTGGACAAGTTACGTATCCCTGGGACTTCAACTAACCAGGTACTGCTGAGGTCTGTGAACATAGTTCCGGAAGAAACCTGCCATGTCGGTGATAATTATTGCATAGAGGACGAGCAGGAGAAGGTGGATTTAGTGGGGGCCTACTATCAGGAAATTTATTCAGTGAACACTTGTGTTCGTACGAATTCTGACCTCGAGAGTAGGGCCTCGCTGAACCACTCGAGATTATCTAATGAAATCGAATCTTGGAAATCTGAGAATCGAGCAATTATCGAATTCAATGAAGACTGCCCAGCGAACGATATTACCGAGGCCCAAGTAAACTCGACGTTCATTGGAAAAATCGACCTCCTGCTAACATTCCGTCGTCTGAACAATAAGAAATCGGCTGGAGTTGATGGTATCCCGAACATAGTTCTGAAACATCTGCCCCTGGTGGCTGTAGACATATACACCACTTTGTTTAATAATGCATTAAACAACGCCCATTTTCCAGGTCACTGGAAAACGGCGGTGGTGTATCCTATACCTAAAAAAGGTAAAGACAAAACTAACCCTGCCAATCTCCGATCAATAAGTCTGCTGCCGAATATCAGCAAGGTTTTTGAAACAGTCATTAATAGATCAGTGGCCAAATGGGTTGAGGAAAAAAAGATAATTCCCGATAACCAGTTCGGTTTTAGGGCGGGACATGACACCATTCATGCCGCGTCCAAACTGGTATCAGACATACACTGGAACTTCATGAAAGGCCAGTGTACAGGAGCATGCCTGATTGATTTTGAGAAGGCATTCAATACAGTATGGATCGAAGGTCTTCTCTACAAACTGGTCAGACTCGATATGACGAGACCTCAGCTATACATGATTTATAATATGATTTCAAAGAAGAAGTTCGTCGTCAAAAGTGGCAACTTCACATCAAGTAGGGTCTTTGACATTTAAAATGGTCTGCAACAGGGTGCAGTGAACTCGCCGCTCTTATTTAATATCTTTACGAGTGACCTAATAAGTTCACTCCCGTACGCACTAGCGTATGCGGATGACCTGATCGTGTACAGAACGGGGCCGAAGATTGGAGTGATCCAGATGCTCTTGCAACGTAATTTCGAAACAATAGAACGGTATAGTGATGATTGGAAGTTGAATATCAATTTTAGCAAATGTGAATCGATCCTTTTCCGGACTCCGGACTCTAAACAAAGCTTCTCGCGATGTGCGGAGGAACTGGAAAACACTCAAAATTTCGAACAATGCCAGACAAGCTTAAGACAATGCTTAAAGGCGTGCCTAAGCTTGTATCGAACACCTGAATCGGACTTCGTAAAATATCACGCCAACAATATCCTCTATGATAAGGCATCTGTTAACAGGATTGACAATTTCATAATCAAGTTGATTCGACGTCACGTCGCTAGAGCGAGGGAAAGCGGCAATCCTCTTATGCAGGGAGCGTTCTACCCGAATTCTGAATACCACAAAGCAGCTTGTGAACGCGGGTTCATCCCCCAGAAGCATTTATTTACCTAGATTCAAAAAAATTGGTTCAGGATGTTTCGGGGTGCCCCTCTTATATAACATGTATCGCAATGCATGTGATAAACGAGTGCGTGCTATTGAAGAAGGCAGAGAAATACAGCATCTCCTGAGGTTCAGCACGCGAATCTCAGAAAAGGATAAAAAAGAGGCCTCCAATGCCAGTAATTTGTACTGGTGGCTGGAGAACCCCCCTTAGTTGAGTATCTGCCCTCTCTAATAAAATTATAGAATATATTTTTTTAATGTAAGTTAGTTTTAAAAGATTAGCTTAGTACTTAGATAGGGTTTAGTTCTAGTTTTTACTTTGTAATGAAGGTAGATTTAAGTAAGTCTAGGTTAGTGGTGCCAGGTTCCACGAGCTATTGTTATTTCACCTGGACGGGGGTCACCCGAGAGAATTCGACTCTGCTACCCCCCGCCCAGATAGGTTTCTTAGGGTTAAGTTAGTTAGTAGAGTAGACTAAGTTAGCTTAAGTTTTATACAAAATCTTACTAATATTATAAACGTGAATGTTTGTATGTATGTTTGTTACTCTTTCACGCAAAAACTACTGAATGGATTTTAATGAAACTTTACAATAATATAGCTCATATATCAGAATAACATATAGGCTATAACTTATAAAAAAATTCAACATGGCCGCCGAAAACTCAAAATGGCCACGCAAATTGTGTTCCGATTTCAATGAAAGTTGGTATATAGAGGTTTTTAAGGTCGCTAATAACGAATGTGTGGTCAAAACTTATAAATTCAAAATGGCCGTGCCAATATGGCCGACGAATTTGCCAATTTGCCAATTGTGTGCCGATTCCAATGAAAATCGAAATCTGGCGGATTTTAAGGTTACAAATAACGAATTTATGATCAAAGCTTATAAATTCAAAATGGCGGACGAATTTTTCCAATTGTATTCCGATTCCAATGAAAGTGAATATCTAGAGGTTTCTAAGGTTGCAAATAACGAATTTATGATCAAAACTTATAAATTCAAAATGGCCGCGCCAATATGGCCGACGAATTTTTCCAATTGTATTCCGATTGCAATGAAAATCGGTATCTGAGGGCTTTTAGGGCAAACAACGAATTTATGATCAAAGCTTATAAATTCAAAATTGCGGGTCCAATATGACGCACGAATTTTCCCAAGCCACATTCTGAAATGTAGTAAATTTCTAAAATTCCCTCTAACCAGTATAGAAACAGTAAAAACGGTAGAAAGAGTCGAAGTTTGCAAATTTGTGCGCCCCTACATTGTCATCACGAGGTTAAACGATGTCATCTATCGCTTCCAAAAAGTTCGATCGGAAAAAACGGGACCTGGAGGAAGCTGTGTTCGGGACGAATACTGAGTAAGAAGGGAGCAGTGTAACGGCTAACCGAAAAGAGAAAGTTAAAATTCCAATTCACCGAGAAGTTACATGTTTAGATGCATCTACTTGAATACATAACGCTGTTCTAATTGATTCACCGATAAGATTGGGAAGAGGGAATTTTTTTCCAGATTTATTGTTTTTTTTCCTGCCGCGTACAACGCACACATAATTTTTTTTTATTTGAAAGCCTTGCAACGCACACAGGTTTTTTGCTAGAGGCTATCTTACTAATATTATAAACGCGAATGTTTGTATGGATGTTTGTTACTCTTTCACGCAAAAACTACTGAATAGATTTTAATGAAACTTTACAATAATATAGCTCATACTTCAGAAAAACATATAGGCTATCTCGAAACCTTCGGGTAGCTGTAGTGTACTGATATAGAAAAATCCGAAACTTTTGTATGGGAGGTACTCTTCAAATTTCTGCTAAAGAAGTCAGATCCATTTTGTTTTGGTTTTTTCCGAAAAAAATACGATTTCCAAAGTTTCAGATCGATCGGAGTTTATTTACGGATAGTTGCCGTACAATGTTGTTGAAAATATCAGATTTATCGCGAAGGACGCGGTTCTCTGAACTTGGATTGAAGTAACTTCGGCTGCATGTGCCTGATTTTAGCAATGTATGGCTTAAATGAAAGGTCTCGAAACCAAAAAGACGACAAATTCAATAATCAGATGTTCGTCGCTTTTTCTTTTTGAGCTATGGTACCTGGAAATTTGCATAGATTTCAAGGTGCTTGATTTTTCAACATACAATAATTTTGCATGGGACATATTTTTTTTCATATTTCTTACGGAAAAATTACTCTTTATCATGCCGTTAAATGTTTGAAAAGTTCGCCCAATGTTGCCAAACGTTGCTTATTGAACGTATTAACTGTCTCCATTCATAGTGTGAAGTGTGACATCATCGGGAATTGCATCAACGCTACTTGATGGTGGATGTTTAGTGTATTGAGCACCCAAGTTCCTATTGAATTTGAACCAGAGAGAAACACCTACATGTAACATCAGTAAAAACTCCCGTATTGCCACATCCGTGCAAAATTATTATTTTGGAGCGAATGCACCATGGCCTATAAAAAATAGGTCGAAGCGCATGACAGGGCTTTTCAAGATTTCCGAGGAAAACCTAATCCATGGTAGGCGCTCTGACACTACTTGCTCAACTTTGCCTGGTATACTTCGATGCATGCTTGAAAGCATCACATCTATGGAACAGTATTGAAAAAACCAACTTTTGGTCGTTTCAAATAGCGAAATTTCAATCGATAGCATCGATATTATTCGGAATCAAAAATACGAAAATGGCTCCTACTGTATATTAAAATTCTTATCACCTCAACTGCAAAATAAACGGAAGCTATAGCGCGTACCAAAAGAATTGGAAATATAAACACAGGCGGCAAACTGACAATTTCACACCCATTAAAATTTCGTGTATGGATAAAGTTCAAGCGGACGTGCATTGTAATTTCTTCTTCGAAATTCATTTACGGGCAAAAACACTCCCTCATAGCATCTGACCACGACAAGAGTGGCAGTGAGACCGCTGAATTGTGATTAGGGATATAAATGAGCAAGTGATTTGGGTTTTTAAACGAACGGAGTTACACTTTTCTTTACGAATGTACTTGCATCCCGGGATTTGAGACTCTCAGTGCCCATCGATTTTGAGATTCCCAATTGTTTTGGCGCACGCCATACTATTGGCTTATTTGTGCAGCGAGGCGCACCGGGTTCCAGCTAGTAATTAATATAGCATCTAAGTTTTTAAATTTTTCTTAGGACTAGAAATAATATATAATATAAAAATAAATAAAAAATACATAAATTTTAGCCGAAAGGTATAAGTTAAATTAAGACGTAGATTAATTTAGAGTGCCTGCTGAGGGCCAGTAAGTTAGATAGATTAGAATAGGTTAGAATAATTAACTTTAAGCGTTTAGTTAAATTTATATTAGAAAAGCTGTTAAGTCAAATAAACGCTTTTAAAAACTAAAAAAAAAATTTTTTTTGCTTCTTGCGAATTAGTGTTTCCTTCGCCATTTGATAACCGTGCTGTAGACGTGCTCTAAGCTCATTCGCGTAGTTTTCATAATTATAAGAGAGCTGTGGCTTTTGCTCTAATGTATTAGGGATATTGGGAGGAAATCCATATAGAAGCTCATAAGGTGTGTAGTTAGTGCTAGAATACGGTGTCGTGTTGTACACGAACATGGAGTAGGGGACCCATTCGTCCCACGAGAGAGGATCCTTGTTCACATAATGTCTAAGGTATTCTGCTAAAGTCCGATGACTTCGCTCTAACGCACCGTTAGTTTGTGGGTGGTATGGAGTTGTGTTTATTTTTTTCATTTTAAGTAATTTACATATGTCCTTGAAAAGGTTGCTCAGAAAGTTGCTTCCTTGATCCGTCAGGATCGATTCGGGGATTCCATGGTGACAAATAATCTTTTCTACGAAGGCTTTCGCCACAGTTATCGACTCGGCGTTAAGCAATTTTTTTTTTTTATGTGGCAGTGCTAAACTCAGGAATCACCCTTTGTACTACTAGTCCGTCATGTCGTTTGTCACGTCATGGTGCAGTGTCTAGCAGCAAGCTTAGTACGGGGGGGGATAGGTTAAGGGTTATGGGGGTGAGAAAGGGTGTTGAAGAAGGTGGCGATGAACCCCGCGTTTGAACTCTTGGATGTTGTAGGAGCTCGGAAATACTGACTGCGAGAGATTATTCCACAGTCGAGTTGTTCTATTTACAAACGAATTCATATCTTGTTGAGTGCGTGAAAGGGGGAGTTGTAGGTAAAGGGAATGAGACGAGTGGGCTAATCTGGTGTTGCGGTTATAATATTGCCGTGGAGGCAGGAGAGCGTTTATTTCGGAGGAACAGTCGCTATAATAGTAGCGATAAAATTTTGTTAGTGCTGCTACATTCCTACGGTGGCTCAAGGGGTCGATGGTAGAGCAGGCGGTGTCTCATCAATTAATTTAAGGGCCTTTTTTTGGACCTTATCTAACCATGCCAAGGTGGTTATCGACGCGCCGCCCCAGACGAGGGAGTTATATTCGAGAAGAGGCCGAATGTAGGATTGGTAGAGCTTCGGAGAATTTCGTTAGGTCGTCCTGAAAAGTTAGTAGGAACTTGTTTCCTTCATGACTAATGGGTAATGGACCCACTATATCTAAAGCAATTCTTTCGAAAGGCCTCGTACTTGCGGATGTAATGTTCATGGGAATTTTAGGATTCCTTAATAGTTTATTCCGTTGACAAGACGCGCATTTGGGAACGAATGTCATTTTGACTCGTTTTAATGTTCGTGATACGCCTTGATGACCTCCAAAGGGAGAGATGTGGTAGTCGCTTATAATTTTATTTATTTCATCAGCATCGTGTAATTGCACCTTGGAGTTAGTGTACATAAAGATCTTTATTGGCTTTTCTTTCAAGCATTTGAAAAGATTTAACTGGGTGTGCATACGCATGAAAAGACCTTTCTCGCCTAGACAGGGTACAGAGATATCCATCCGATTTAATTTATTTTCTTTACAATAATCTATCATCTTTTGTATAGCTTCAGATAAGACTTCATGATCTCGTCCATATAGGGCTTATATATATAGATTTTCGAGGGATACCGAATCAGACCACTATTTGCGGGTCCCTTTTCGTCCCTCTGCCTAGAGTCATCTTATTGGGGTTGCAGTGGGTTGTCCCATTGCTCCCTTACTTCGACTCCCCTAGTTATCGCAAGCAGCTGATTGAAGGGAGTCTGCCTCATGTCCTCCATCCACTGGAGTCCAGTTATGGCATCCCTTTTCCTCGCCACCGCCGGACAGTGACACACTATGTGTGTGGCCGTCTCAGGTTCCTCCAGGCACATCCGACAGGTGTCATCCTCCAGAATTCCCATTCTTTTTAGGTGATACCTGAAACATCCGTGTCCTGTAATCAGTGCCACCAACCATCTGAGGGTTCTCCTTTGCATATGCAGGATCCTTCTTCTGGCTGCGGTAATCGGCAGCGTAAGCACCATCTTAGCCTGCCTACACGTGGTCATAGCGTCCCACCGTCTCCGGTGTTCCTCAGCGACCCATTTCTCGATGTAGTTCCTTACCAACCCTCTGCCAATGGCAGAGTATGGCTCCGGACCCCAGAATTCCGAGGTTGACCCCTGTTTTGCCAGGTTGTCAGCCTTTTCGTTCCCATCGATGCCTGTATGTCCTCTAACCCAAGCTAGCGTCACGTTGTTTTGTTGCGCACACCTGTTCAGTTTTTGGACACATTCCAACGCCAGAGACGCATTAATCTCTGTCTGGTTCATGCGCTTAATCACAGCCTGATTGTCCAGTGCTATAAGGATACTTCTTCCCTGCACCTGACCCTCATTTATGTGATCCAGCGCGTGCAGCAGAGCAAGCATTTCCGCCTGGTAGACTGAGGTGTAGTTCCCCAAAGCCAGAGAGCAGGTCAGATTTAAGTCCTCCGAGAAGACTCCCGCACCTGCTCTGCCGTCAATCTTGGATCCGTCCGTGAAGATATATATGTCTTCCGGTCTCCCTTCGGGGAGCGTTCCGTTCCCTATGAGGGTTTTATGATACCTTTCGGTCACCCTCATTTTTGTGATCCCTTCCATGGGCATCATGAGCTCCCTAATCCCTTTAATGCGATCCAGGATCTTCATGTGCCCATATAAGGTTCCTGACGCCTGCCATGCGGCATCCCGTCTCATCCGAATCGCTGAGGCTGCCGCAGTCTTCATCACCTGGAGGTCTAACGGCAGCAGCCCTAGCAGCGCCTCCAATGCCGCGGCGGGTGTGGTGCGGAAAGCACCGCTCACACCTACGCAGGCCATTCTTTGCACCTTGTCCAAATGCCTCTTGACGGTTTTCTGTGTGGCTTTAGTCCACCAGACCACCGAGGCATAAGTTATGATGGGTCTCACCATCATGGTATATGTCCAGTATGCTAACCTTGGTGAGATACCCCACCTTAGTCCACATACTCTTCTGCACTGGTGAAGCACCCTTGTCGCCTTCTTAATCTTCTCTTCAACGTGGTATTTCCAGGTTAGTCGCGAGTCCAAGTATACACCCAGATACTTGACCATCCCAGACACCTTGATCCTCGATCCAAAAAGCATGAGGGGCTGAAAATCCAGATCTTTAATCTTCCTAGTGAAGATTATCGCGTCTGTCTTATTAGCATTTATGGTGAGGCCCTGTTCCGTACACCACTGCTCAACCACTTGGAGTGCATTCCTCATGATATCTGCCGTAGTGCTCATAAACTTGCCACGTGCCACAATCGCTACATCATCTGCATACCCAACGGTATGCACGCCCATTTCCTCTAGCCGCCTGAGCAGAGTGTCCACAGTGATGTTCCACAGGAGGGGCGATAGCACCCCGCCCTGTGGGCATCCCTTGCTGACCCTCCCTCGAAGCCGCGAGTCTCCTGTCTGAATCCTTACCGCTCTGTTTTTCAGCATGCTGTCCACCCACCTTACAATCATAGGGCTGACCTCTCGCCTCACCAGAGCGTCTTTGAGTTTGTTGAACTGTATCTTGTCGAAGGCGCCTTCGATGTCCATAATAACGGCCATCGCTATGCCTCCGGTATACAGTTCCCCCTCGGCTACTCGCACCAGTTGGTGAAGTGCCGTTTCTGTAGATCTGCCAGCCTGGTAAGCGTGCTGGCTTCTACTTAAAGGGTGCCTCCTTAGCATAGTACTCTCCAGGTGGTCTGCCACCACTCTTTCCATTGTTTTTAACAGAAAGGATGTTAGGCTGACTGGCCTGGAGGACTTCGCCTCGGTGTAGTCCTTCTTGCCTGGCTTAGGGAGAAATACCACTTTGGTTTCCCTCCACACCGCCGGAATGTATCCTGTTGCTAGACAGGTAACGAATATTCCCCTAAGCCTGGGTGCAATGACATCTTTGCCCCATTGAAGCAGCGCAGGGAATATTCCGTCACGCCCCGATGTCTTGAAGGGAGAGAATGTGTCTATTGCACGTCTCACCCCTTCCTCCGTCACCACCCCGTTAGCCTCCTCTCGGTTCATCCTTGTAGCCATTCTGTTACGAATAGTCCAAGATTTACCCGAGACATAGCTGCCAGGAAAGTGAACTTCCATCAGGATCTTGTTGGTTTCCTCCAGCGTCTCCGTCATCCTCCCCGACGGGTCACGAACGAGTCCGACTTTGGAGACCGGGTCCCTGGAGATCATTTTCTGAAGTCTGCTGGCCTCAGATATGCTCTCCATGCTCGAGCAGAAGTTCCTCCACGACTCCCTTTTCCGTCGTCGCAGAGTTTGTTTCATTTCTCTTTTCTTGGCTTTGTAATTCTCCCAGGCAACCGGGTCATTGCACCTCATCGCTTGGTTGAAAGCCTTTCTGACCTCTTTCTTCAGTTTCTCCAGCTCCCTACACCACCAGGGTGTGGGATCATGGTCATCCACTGACGTAAGAGGACACGCCACTCGAAAAGCGTTCTCTATCGCTGTCTGCAGGACATGCAACTGAGACTCTGCTTCTCTTGTGGTTTTCGGTGCCCTTGGCACGCGCTCCCCGAGATTCCTGCGCAACAATTCAGTATATCTAAACGTGTCCGTGTTGCGGGGAATTCTCGTTGTTCTAATTCCGTCTCCCCTGCCCGGGGTTCCGTACTCTATCTCAAATGAAATGGCTCTGTGATCTGACATAGTCGTCCGATCCATCACCTCCCAGTTGGTCAATCTTGTCAACATCCGGTTGCTGCATAGAGTTATATCTATGACTTCCCTTCGTCTAGCATCGACGAAGGTTGGTTCTACCCCTCTATTTGCAATAACTAGATTGTTGCATTCCACAAATTCCAGCAAAGCCTCTCCTCTATGGTTGTCGTTGGTGCTTCCCCACACCGTGTTGTGTGCATTTGCGTCGCAACCAACTATTAACCCTGTGCCTTTTTCGCCACAAGTAATAACCAGAATTTCCAACTCCCTGGTGGGCGGAGGATCTGGCGAATCGTACGGAAGGTAGGCTGAGGCTAGAATGAAAGCCCCACTTCCAGTACCTACGCGTACTGCTGTGAGATCTGGTGTGCACAAGTGCGGCAGTAAAACCGCCTGCACTCCGTGTTTCACCAGCACACACGTCCTCACTCTTTCATTCGCATTGGGAACGTACAGAGTGTCAAAGCCCCCAGATAGTCCCCTAATCCTACCCTTGTAGATCCAGGGTTCCTGTATGAGAGCAATATCCAGCTTCATCTCACCGAAGCCTCGCGTCATCATTGCTGATGCTGCTCTGCTATGGTGTAGATTCAACTGGCAAACCTTTAATTGCCGGAACTGGCCCACCTCCCGCCCAGCTGACGAGGATTCCATTTCACTGGTCCCCTTGTTCAGCTGCCTTTCCGGCCGGCTCTACCATTTCCTCCGGCTTGTCCTTCTGGAATCGCACGTAGGCAAGGTCCAGCCCGCAGTTGAGTTTCCCCCCTGCACGCCTGACCGCCTCCGCCTCCTCCTTCGGACACCATACGGTGAGAATGGTACCGCCGTTTTTCGCGTCACCATATCTGCCTATGCGACTGACCCTCCACTTAGAAGTGTCCGTCACACAGGCATTTTGACGGCGTAATCTGGCTAGGATGGTTTCCTTGCTCTCCGGCGAACCGGGAACTCGGATGATCATCCTCCTCACATCCTTAAGGATGTGAAGGCGCTCCACTCTCAGATTGACTCCTTCCCATAGGTCAGTCATCTTTCCGACAGCTTCGTACAGCCAGGCCTTGGATTTTTGGTTCACGCACCTGAGTGCAATGACCCCGTCCTCCAAGTCTACCTCGGTAATACCGATGTCGCCAGCGTTGTCAGGCAGAGAGTCTAGTGCCTTGAGCAGGGCCGCTTTAAAAACGGTTACCTGCTTCGTGCCCAGACCCTCCTCCCTTCCATCGTCGGTCACACCCAAACGGAGGTCACAGCCTGCTATGCCTGCGTAGGTATTCTCCGCCACAGGCTCCGCACGCACGACCCCCGAGACAGAAGGGTTGACTCCTCCCTGTTTTACAGGTTGAGGTTGTCCACCCTTCCTTTCCCTGGCCTTATCCTCCCCTTCGACAGTAGTACCCACGGCTGAGGTGCAGAGACTTTCACCTCTAAACCTCTTCGTGGGTCCCACCTCCTCCGGAGTGGACTCGGCGGATCCCCCAACAGAGGAAGTTGCCTTCTTCTGTTTTCTGCGCTCCCTCTTCCTCTTCTGCTTCAGCTGCTTTCGCAGCCTCACATCCGAGTCGGATTCCTGCGCTAACGTAGGCCCAGAGCCGGCTGACCTCTTGACACATTGCTGCATCGCATTGTCCACCTTCTCTGAGCATACCTCCAGGTTCAGCTTCACTAGCTCGCTCGCCGCCGCTTCTACGCTTTCCTGCGTGACTGCGTTGACATGCGAGTCGTCCACTTCCCTGTTCCTCTTAAGCAATAGATGGCCTCCCCCAGAATCCATGAGGCCGACCTCCGTAGAGGGTGGATTTCCCTGGCTTGCAGGTTTACCACCTGGGGTACAAATTCCCATTGTTGTGTCCATTGCTTTTAAGTACCTATCTTAGTCAGGGCGTCCTAACGGGACCACACAAGCCTCACCACCACGTCAAGGTGTAGATACATCGGTGAGGTCCATATAGGGCTTAATACTTTAGCTATAACATATGTTGTGTCATCATGGAATAAGACTTTGAACGCACCGATATCGGGGCTTTGATATAATGGTACGGATTGCTTCAAAAAGTTTTCCTCGTTAGTTTCTGTTGGGGGTATTAGGAAGAATTTAGTCTTTATTTCTTCATTTTTGAAAATTGAGTCATCTATTATGGAGACGTTAGTGTGAGGGGTTTCGACTTCGTCCTCTTTCTCATTGGTCGCTTTACTGGGGCCGGGAGGAGTAGTTTTTGAGTTTAAAATTTTTTGTCGACTTCTTGTAATGGCATGTATGTTTGTAGAGGTTTGGTTTCCGCAACCACGATTCCAGTCAATGCGTCGGCATTTGCGCTAGCTTTACCGGGTTTGTATTTGATTTCATATTCGTATTCGTCTAATAAAAACCTCCATCTCATTAACCGTGACGATGGTTCTTTGAGATTCATCAACCATTGTAATGGTCTGTGTTCAGTTAAAATTGTAAATTTCCTACCGTAAACGTACGGCCTGAATTGCTTTACAGCGAAGATAATTGCCAAGAATTCTTTTTCCGTAGTGGAATATTTCGTTTCGGCCGCGTTGAGAGTTCGGCTTGCATAACATATTGGTAGATCGCTTCCTATTTCACCCTGTGATAGTACCGCGCCTAGCGCCATATCACTGGCGTCCGTCGTCACGAGAAATTCGCGTTCGAAGTCGGGATACGCGAGGATTGGAGAATCGATCAATTTGCCCTTTAACGTACGGGAGGCTTCGTCGCAAAAAGCATCCCATTTAAATTCAACTATCTTTTTTAAAAGATTTGTAAGGGGTTTTGCTAATTTAGCGAAGTTTTTAATGAAGCGACGATAATACCCTACAAAACCTAGAAAGGCTCTAATGTCTTTCTCCTTTTGTGGTCTCGGGTAGCCTTTTACTGCCTCTATTTTCTTGGGGTCTGCTCTTACGCCATCTTTTGAAATTATATGTCCTAAATATGAGAGTTCCTGTCGTATGAAATTACATTTCTCGGGCTGAAGTTTTAGGTTATATTTCCGCAATCTTTCTAATACACGTATCAACTTATTATTATGTTCCTTGAGATCGTAACCATAGATGACGATATCGTCCACATATACAAAGCAATGTATTCCCTGAAGTCCCGTGAGGACAGTATTCATCAACCGTTGGAACGTTGCGTTGAGTCCAAAAGGCATCCTATTGTACTCAAAATGTCCAAAAGGTGTACTAAAGGCAGTTTTAGCTCGATCCTTTTCACTTACGAGGATCTGATGAAATCCATTGGCTAAATCGAGTGTACTGAAGTACTTGGATCTGCCCAACTGGTCCAAAATATCTATTATATTTGGAAGTGGATATGCATCCTCAATCGTGATGTCGTTCAACTTACGAAAATCAACGACAACTCTCCAACGCTTATTTCCGGTTTCGTCCGGTTTTTAGGCACTAGGAGAAGTGGTGAGTTCCACGGACTAAAACTATGTCTTACGATGTCATCATCTAGCATTTGCTGTACCTGTTTATGAATTTCGTCTCGGTGTGCATTCGGTAATCTATACAGTCGAACGTAAACAGGGGGTTTATCCGTTTGCGTGATAATTTGGTGATCTATGGCTTCGATACATGTCAAGGAGTCCCCTGTTATATAAAACAAATCATTGTACCTACGGCAAATGTCCAAGATTGTTGTGCGTTCTTCTGTGTTACAGTGCTCTAATTTTAAAAGGCTCGTTAGTTTTCTTAAACGATTTTCTACTGGATCTTCATCTCTATCAATCCCTACAAAGTTAAAGTTATCCAATTCCTCATATTGGATTTCCATATTGTTTGTTTCTAAATTTATATCTTCCTCGTTGGAGTTTAAAATTAATGCGTTTGCCTTATTATTCTGTGGTCTAACTATCGTAGCCGCCAGGAATACGCCAGGGACAATTTCCCTTTTACGAATAACGACATCCTCATTAGTGAAAATTGGGATTTGCACTATTGTCTCTGTTCTTGCAGGGATAGTAACTGGGTTTTGTAACGGGGTTCGCTCAGCTTCCCTTTGATAATCGTAATTATCTTCCGATTTATTGTCTACGTCTCTTTTTTTTTTTTTTTTTTTTATATGAAAAAACCAAGCTTAGGTGTAACCCTTTGTACTACCAGTCCGTCATGTCGTTCAGTTCATGGTGCAATGTCTAGTAGTAGCTTGGTTTGAAGAATAGAGGAGAATAGGAAAGGTTAGAGGGGGTCTGGAGGGTGTAGAAGAAAATGTCGATGAACCTCACGTTTGAACTCTAAGATGTTGTACGAGTTCGGAAATACCGACTGCGGGAGATCATTCCACAATCGAGTTGTTCTATTCATAAACGAACTTCTGAACCGTATTGTGCGTGAACGAGGGGGCTGTAGGGTATGGGGGTGAGCCGAGCGGGCTAGTCTTGTGTTGCGGGAAAAGTGTTGCCGTGCAGGCAGGAGGTCCTGAATTTCGGTGGAACAGTCGCCATGGTAATAGCGATAAAGTATGGAGAGGGCTGCAACATTCCTACGGTGGCTCAAGGTGTCTATGGAGGCGCGAAAGGGGCCATCACCAATGAGTTTGAGGGCACGATTTTGCACCTTGTCGAGACAAGCCAAGGTGGTTTTTGGGGCGCCTGCCCAGACATGTGAGTTGTATTCGAGGCGCGGCCGAATGTAGGATTTGTATATTGTAGCCAATGCGGCTGGCTGGAGGAGTAACTTGCATCTCTTGAGAAATCCAAGGCATTGGGAGGCTTGTTTGGCGATTTGGAATATGTGATCGTTCCATCGCAGATGCTCCGTTAAAGTTACCCCTAGGATGTTGAGAGTTGAGTCAGCCGTTAGATTCTCTCCATCCACCGAGACAGGAGGAAGGTCGGTACAATTTTTGTTGGAGATCAGACAGTGCTTCGTTTTTGTGGCATTGAATTCGACGCGGTTCATTTCGCCCCAATGAAGAATCGATTCGATATCCCGGTTGATCGAAGCCGACATCAGTTGACGGTGGTAAAGACAAGGTCTGGCACGTGCTTGTCTTATATTGTCGAAGGAGTAAGAGAAATTCAGAGTACCGTCATCAGCGAAGCAGTGAAGTGGGTTGGCGGGGATTGAGAGCAGATCATTAATGAAGATTAGAAAAAGTGCGGGTGAAAGAATTGACCCCTGGGGAACTCCGGCCGAAATGGCGTGGGGGTTGGATTCGACGCCATCCAATACTACCTTGATTGAACGGCATGAAAGAAAGCTCTTAATCCAGTTCCTTAGAACTAAGTGTATACCAATAGCTTGGAGTTTATTCAACAGAGCTGGGTGCCATACTCTGTCAAAAGCCTTTGATATATCTAGAGCAACTAGGCTAGACTCACCAAAGCTGTGAATGCTTTGGTTGATACGCTCGGTTAAACACACAAGCAGATCGCCAGTAGACCGTTTAGATCTGAAGCCGTATTGCCTGTCGTGTATAATTTGGTTGGATTCTAGATATTTCATCAGCTTTTTATTGATTATTGTCTCCATGATTTTGGAGAGAACAGAAGTAATTGCTATTGGGCGGTAGTTTAAGGGGTCGCTGGCTTCACCTTTTTTTGGGATTGGCTGAACATGAGCTAGTTTCCAAGAGTCGGGATACACTCCGGAGAAGTAAGACAGGGCAAAAAGTTTGCGCAGAGGTTTAGCCAAAGGTGAGGCACATTTTTTAAGTACCATAGGGGGGATTTTGTCGGGACCAGTGGATTTGTTGGCGTCGAGCTCCCTGAGACACCTAAACACCTCGCGAGTCCTGAAGTGAACTCCGTCCATTGAGTGGGTGGTATTCTCGAGAGTGGGGGGTGACATAGCAGCATCGGGTAAAGAAGAATTTGCGGCGAACAGAGAAGCTAATAGGTCGGCCTTGGGTTTGCTTTCTGTTATCACTTCCTTGTTGTGAATAAAAGGAGGTGTTGAGGAGGAAGTAAAATTCTTCTTGATGGCAGTTACCAAGGACCAGAAGTTTTTGCTGCCTGTAGTGGAGTTAAGAATCTTACTTCTCAATCTATCATCAAATGATGATTTGACTTTCCTGATGATGGAGTTACAGGAGTTTCTAAGTCTGACGTACTCACGACGAAGTGGCTCATTAGGCGAACGTCTGTATGCTCTATAGGCGGCTTCTTTAGCTTTGATTGCGTTCATACATTCCCCATTGAACCATCTGTTTGGCCTAGGCTTCACAGATTTGGTAGAGTGAGGGATGAACAAGCGCATACCCGCTCGAATAATTTTGGTGACACAGAGAGCCGCATAGTTCGCATTGGCACTACGGAAACACAAATCCCAGTCAGTGGCCTGGAAGAAGCGAATAAGACCCAACCAGTTGGCTTTCCCATAGTGCCACACAGTTCTTTTAGGAGCTGTGGTGGTTGTGGTCGAGGATGGATATGGGAAATAAGCGCTAATTAGTTTATGGTCCGAGTTGCCAAGGGGTGAGCTAACTTTGATGGAGTACCGCGTCGGGTGGGAAGTAAGAAACAGGTCAAGGAGATGGGCTCCTTGACCTGGAATATCAGGGACTCTCGTCGGACATTTGACAATTTGGTGCAAGTTGTTGAGGCTCGCAAAGAGCTCGGCGTCTTTGCCAGGAACACTGGTGCCATTTGAGTAATTTAGCCAATGTACATTGTGAACGTTGAAATCACCCGCAACAATGATTTCGCTTTCCGGGTGGGAAAATAAAAATCCGGAAATCTGTTCAGAAATAGCATCGAAAGCTGAGATGGTGGCCTCATTACTAATATTAGGACTCCTATATAAAAAACAGAAAAATATGACGTGGCTATGGATAATTATTTTAATCCAAAGATGATTAAAATCCGAGGATGTACTACTGTACACCTTCTGAAAGGCCACGTCATTCCTAATATAAATGGCTAATCCCCTATGGGCGGAAAAGTTGTGCACTAAATTATACCCTGTCACCTGAAATCGATCTAAATCAAGATCTGGTAACACTTGGGTTTCACTCAGTGCGAAAATAGCAGGGGTATGGAGGAGTAACTCGCACGTAACGGCTAGGAAGTTCGCATTCAGTCCCCGAATGTTACAAAAATTGATTATAAAATCATTGTCACTTTGGGGACTGTTTATCGTGAGGTCCATGACCTCATTTGTAGCCGGCCGCACCGGCGATGCATCCATCGGAGCTAACGGGAGTAGCCTTGTTGCAGTGTTATGCCTGCTAAAACAAGACGACTCCCATCAGCTGACCGATTGAGGCTGCAGCGCCGAGCGACCGGCAGGAAGCGCGGGAAGCGGGTGGAAGAAACTTACGTGTTGTCCGTCGGTCCTTCGGTTATAGTTGTTGTTGTTGGTGGCCTTTGCTTGGTTTTTTGTTTATGTTTTATAATTATTTTTTTATGTTATTGTTTGTTTTTGATTTATGGTATTATTTTGTGGTTTATTAATTTGTTTTTAAGTTTTTATGTGTTATAAGTTTTTTGTTTTTTGTGTTGTTTTTGTAATTATATTTATTGTTTCGGTTTTTGCGTTATAATGGGACTGGCGACAACACACGCCCGCACTTCACCGAGGCTCAGTCCAGACTCTTAATACATCTCCATTTATTTCATTAGTTAACTTCGAATTAGTCCTTTCCATTTCGTCTGACAAATCATACAGAGATGGGCTTATTGCTTTGAATCCCGAGCTCTGAAAAGTCTTACTAACATTTTCCCCGGTTATTCCCATGTTTTCATCCTTGTCTGATTCCTCAGCTTCGAATTTTGGTGTAATTGTTACGATGTCTCTCAAGTTATCTACAATGCATGTATGTTTCCTTATAAAATCGTTTCCTAATAATGCATCGTACGCTAAGGTCTTAACAAAAAGAAATTATGGTTTATCAAACAGTGACCTGTTGCATTAGCGAACTCGAGGGCCACTTTGAATGATCCAAGTGTAGGGAACAATTCTCCATATATGTAAAGGTCAATAATATTATTTGTATTTAAATGGTTCTTTATTTGATTAACAGTATAACAGTATTAATTATTAGAATTAATATCCAACTTATTCATTCGACTCCAAAATAACATCTGAACATCTACATCTATTGACCTGCGCTCTTCTCTCCAGATTCGCCTACTTTGGCTTTATTATTTGCTACTAGTAGTGTGGTTAGTTCTACACGGTTTTAATACTAAGTGGTTTTAATACTAAGTCCTATATCCTACACGGCCGTCCTACTGAATCTTCGGTCTCTGAAGATTTATTGCCACATCTTCATTTTATCTACTGACGTGATGGTCATTCGCGATCCTTCACCATTACCCAGTCTTTTTACGCGATACCTTTCATTTCCCATAACTTCTTGTACTACGTATGGACCTAGGAATTTTGGACGCAGTTTCATTCCAGTACCAAATTGAGTACGTTCTATCGCCACTACATCACCTGTTACAAATACGACAGCTTTCTTCCGATTCTTGTCATACTGCTTTTTCTGTGCTGCTTGCATTTTTTCTATATTAGCCTTCGCTGAAATTCGCAAATCCTCTCGGTCCTTGTTAAACATGGCTACTCTCTCTTGGTTCAATATGGCCAAAATTTCTTCGTCTCGATCATCACGTAGTTTTACACCAGTTAAGGCTTCGTGTGGTGTAGTATTTATTGATTTTTGGTGGGTGGAATTCATACATCTCTGCACCCGGTCTACATAACGATACCATTTAGTTCAGGTATCAGGATTTGAATAGCTCGCTCCGCTTGGCCATTCCCACGAGGCACTCCTGTCGCTATTAATATATGCTCGATTCTCTTTTCTTTACAATAATCTTCAAATTCGCGAGATGTGTAGGCACTTCCCCGATCAGATATTATGCGCCGAGGATATCCGAAAGTCTTGGATTGCGTTTCCAATCTGTCGATTACTTCTTTTGAATTTGTCGTCTTAGTAGGATACAACCAAGCAAACTTGGAAAAGGCATCGATCACGGCAAATATATATCGATAACCTTTGCCTGTAGTGGATGTCATAGGACCAACATAGTCGACATGATACGTCTCTAACGGCACCTCCCCCTTAGGTATAGGGTGGAGTTCCCCTTCTCGTTTGCCTCTCTTTCTTTCCAACAAGATACATTGAATGCAACACTGAATATGTTCCCTTATCTTTTCAGCTACTCTCGGTATGAAGTACTCACGGTTTATAAGCTCTTCGGTCTTGGCTACCCTAAAACGACCCTTCTCGTGCATGTTACGAATAATATCATTCTGCATCTTTTCTGGAACTACAATCACATTCTTACCCTGAACATATTTCATTAGCACCCCGCCTTGTATAAGGTAATCTTCATAATCTTGATTTTCAAGTATTTTCTTTATTGCTACTAATTTTTCGTCCTTTGCTTGATTTTCTCGAACTAAACCGCTGACTGCATCTTCGATCAACACCACGGCTTCCCTACTAAGGGCATCTACGTGCCTCATCCTTTCCGCCGGACGATGCTCCATCGTGTAGGTATATTCTTGTAATTGGAGTGTCCATCTGGCAACCCTCGGTGGAATTTCTTGTTTTTCAACTGTCCTTCGAAATGCAGCACAATCGGTGACAATTTTAAATTGTATTCCCAACAAATATGGTCTGAATCGTTTGGTGTATTGGATAGAAATGTTTCTCATGCTCTTCTCTTTGCATTAATATCGCCCCAAGATCTTCTAGACTAGCGTCTGAATGTAACTCTGTAACTGCGACTGGATTATAAATTCTCAAAACTGGATCTTCAGTGAGCATCCTCTTAATCGTCTCGAAAGCAATCTTTTGTTCACTGTTGAATACAAATATTGCATTTTTTTTTAACAACGCTGTTAGTGGTGCTGCCACAGATGCAAACCCTCGCACAAATTTGCGAAAATAGCCGGCAAGACCAAGAAATCTTTGGACCTGTCGCACACTTTTAGGATCTGGAAAATTCTTTACTGCTTTTATTTTAAGTACTGATGGACGGATTGATGATTCCGAAACTATGTACCCTAGATATTCTACGCTATTCTTCAAAAAGTGACATTTCTTCCAATTTATTATCAACCCATATTCACTCGCTACTCTTAATGTTTCCGTTAACTTTTCTAATCCTTCTTCGCCATTTTTCGCCGGTATTATCAAATCATCTACGTACGGAATTATAACCCATCTTGCAATCAAATCTCGAAAAACTTCATTAATAAATCTACCAAAACTTGCTGGGCTGTTGCATAGACCAAACGGAGTTTTGAGAAATTCATACTGCCCACTCGGTGTTAAGAATGCCGTATATTTCCTACTACATTCAGAAACTGGCACATGAAAAAATCCATTCTTCAAATCAATTACTGAAAATAGTTTTGCCAACACCAATCTATCCAGACTATCTTCTATATTTGCCATCGGATACCTATCTTTAACCACATTTTTGTTTAAACGCCGGTAGTCAATACAGACTCTGTAATCGCCGTTCTTCTTTCTTACTATGACAATCGGACTAGCAAATTCAGACGAACTCTCAACAATAATCCCATCACTAAGCCATTCTTGTATTTGCTTATTCACCACATTTTTTTCTAGTGGTGACAATCGTCTTAATTTCTGGTATATTGGAGTCTCATCTGTAAGGACTATAGTTGTTTTAATGTTAGTTGCGACATTCTTTTTCGTAACATATTGCTGTCTCAATTGGACGATCTGACTACGGTACTTCGAATCTACGTTCCACTCACATTCATCATTGACTAACTCGATGTTCATTAAAGGGTTCGCGCTTTGTTTTGTTTCGCAGTAAGTTTGCCCATCAATCATTACCGTCAACTCTACTTCACCATCTGGGGTTGTTATTTTGCCACCTAAACCCACGAAAGTCTTCTTTGTTGGTTTCATCTCAGGCAAGTTGATTTGACGATAAATATCTCTACTGATCAAATTGGCCACATTACCAGTATCGATTAACGCATTTATGTCGCTTTCTTTAATTCGTATCATTTTCATCGCGTTACATTCTTTTATGCACCTAACCTGCAGTTTTCCGTCACTTCTCCCACATTCTGTAGCCACATGTCCATATTCTCTACACTTGAAGCATTTAGCTCCCTCTTCCAATTTCGGACAATCTCTCCTTATGTGGTTAAGATTACCACAATTGAAGCATCTCGGACCCTCCTTCCTGTTATACTGTTGGATCCTACTATAAACTTTCTTTACACCGATTATTTTGTCGCTAGCTATATGAATCTTCGCAACCTCCTTCTGTATTTTTTCATATTCTACTAATTTATTTTTTAGTGCCGCGATGGTGTTTGCTCCTCTCAATATGAGTTTGTTACTGGTACTGTCTTTTATACCATCTATTATGTAGCTAATTGTCGACTTTGCATCTAAAGAAATCTGATTTGCTATTACTACCATATCATACACAAATTCCCGATACGACTCATTTGGTTTCTTTACTCTTTTTCGTAGCATCTCGTGTACATTTCGCGTAATAGTGGTGGATCGGAATTCGGCGGTTAATCTTCGTTTCAATACGGTCCACGATACTACACCTATTTCGGCACGTATAAACTGCCTAGCTGCTCCACACAGTAACTTATTACCAAATATTAATTTTTCGGTTTCGCACCATCCAGCCATCAGCGCCACATCTTCGAAATCTTCCAGCCATTTTTCGATCGTTATGGTACCATCGCCGTTATATTGATCTAAGGAACCCTCCACATCCCGGAAACTCACACTACTGAGCCTTTGTCGACGGTGAAAACTACTACAAATCGAGTCTACATCTTCCTCACTTGTATCTTTCTCTCTGTTGTCTTTCCCTCCGGCTACGTCATCGCCGTCAATATTATCACTATCTTCCCCATCTTCCTCACCCGTATTCCCTTGACTTGCTATTTTGGACATAAGATTGAATTTTAATACTGCTTTATTGCCTGCCGTCGGCATTCCCCTCTTCTCCAATTCCTTTGTGATTTCTGCTACAGTCATCCTGTCCACCATTTGCAACGTTAACTTCTCTGTTGATTCTTCTCCGGCTACTATAGCCGTGCCTGTTGCGTCTGGATCCTTGTCAGCCATGTTAAATTATTTCCTCTAAAATACAATATAATAATGATTAAATTTTATTAAACAATTTAAACACCTTTTTTAATACTTTATTTATTGAAAATTAGAAAATAAATGCCGAAACGATTTTAAGAGACCGAACACAATGGTTGTTAATATGCGACTGACTTAGATAATAATTTTTATTATCGACAAGATGTGAATGTCGTACATTGAGGCGGATACAACATAATATTGCAGCCGACTCCTTTCATAAAATCTGCTGACGATAAGTCTGCAGGGAACATTTTTATTCTTAATGAACCATGATACTTGTTGATAAAAATGCTTCTTTCGATAGATTAAAAGCAATTTTATGCCAGTACCTAAGCATTTTTATATAACTCCTCCACCCCTAAGATCATTTGCGGATCCTGCAAATGGATCTGATCTAGTATTATCAGTTAATTCAATTTTGGTGACATTCACATTTTCTCTTTTATTTTTACAGGTAAAAAGGCAAATAAAAAGGCAAATAAAGATTGATAAAATTAAAATTAATAAACTACTAATCGCTACATTGTTTTTAAATTCTATGTATTGAATTTCCTCTCTATTTTTAATGTTTTCCATGTTAAGATTTTCTAATGATAGATTATCAAATAATTTTGTAAAATTTATGTGAGTGATAGGTATTATTACGCTACTAGTGAAGCTATCTATTTTATTTTTAAATACAAAACCTTTTATTTGGATCTTACAATTACTATACTTGATTTCGTTATTATTTCGTATCAACAAACCTTGATTTACACAATTTTGAATTATTTCTGTTGCTGGCAAATTTTTTGTTACAATAAGACCGGATTTTAATTCTTCTATTGAGGATTGATTATTTACTTTTAATTTACATGCGTTATTAACCCAGAGTGCATTTCTTATACAATCATTACGATGAAATCTAAGGTTTTTCTTTATAACAACTTGATCATCATTAATGTAAATGTTATTGTTTTGTACGATTACTTCTTCAATTTTATAATCTAATTCTTCATATTTGTCATTTGGGAATGGAATCACTAATGCCCTATAATAAGACTCACTTGTAAATTTAGGTATACTAATTGTAAAAACTAATGTTTCGTTCATGGTTACAATGCAAGTTTTAATGAACGGCAGGTTGGTTAGGGATATATTGTAGAGAGTCTTCTTTTGTTCCGTAAGGATGTCATGTGGCAATACGTTAAGTCTGCTCATGAGTACGGTGTCTGAAATTTTTTCCAATTGTCTATTGATTAAGTTGATGTCGGCGTAAATTCTAATTATTATGTATTTAGCTTTTTCTGCAAAATTTAACATTTGATTCGTTTCTTCCGTGATATTTGTAAGAAAACCGTCTAACTTTGTTTGTTGCTGGTTTACATGATCGACAACATGATTTAAATTTTTAATTAGGTCATTATTGATGATGACTTGCTTATTTATTTGCTCTGTGATTTGTTTTGCGTTTTGGTCCAAATTGTTTAGGTGATTGTATACTTCTGCAGCATCGTCATTGTCCATTGTGCCGACTAAAAATTTTAGCACTTTCCCACCGATGTCCACTAGACCTCGTTTACGTCGATTGTTTTTATGGGTGTGGGGTATAATGGTATCAAGACTGTGTTTTGCTAGTGTTAGCTCTCTAGCTAATAAATCGTTATCATTTCTATCAGTTAAGTTTAATCTATTTATGTTAGATTGTATTGTGCTGATAACTTCTTCATACTCTTTGAGATTAATTATGTGCAATAATTTCGTATATGAGTCTATTACTAATTTAGTGTCCGTTTTGAACAATGTGAATCCATATTCGCTGTTTATTGGTAGTACTTCAATTGATTTCCCGTAGATAAGTGGGATGAGCAATATTATGAGATACATCTGAAAAGAATTGAGATTAAATTTAATTTTTTTGTTTGAATTTTCTTTTTCGTTGATTAGTGACATATTTTATATTACGCTTCGTACTCTTATCAACAACATAACCGTTTTGTATTTCATAAGCGCTTAATCTTTTATATTTGGGTTTGTTTTTCATGATGTTTCTGTTAGCGACGACATTTTCGAGCAATTCATAATTAGCATCGCGTTTTTTTTTAAGTTGGTAATTTTGGTTATTTTATTGTTTTGAAATTTGGTTGAAAGGGTTACAATGTCTTCTTTATTAAAATTTTTTGTGATAAAATCGATTGGTCGTAATTTAGTAGTCGAATGAATGGTCTCGTTATAGATCGTAATTATTTTATAAAATTTTTCGTCGAGTTCATCTTTGTTTCCTTCTGCCTCCATTATACGTAAGTGCTCATTTAATGTTCCATGTAGCCTCTCTATGTCTGCATTACCTGTCTTGCTGTTTGCTGTCGTGATATGAGATTCAATTGAGTTTTCTTTAAGAAATAGACTAACTGAGTGGTGAATAATACATCGTTCATTGTCATAAACCAATTTTTTCATTTTTCCTAAGAACTGGATTCGTTCTTTTAAGGCTTTCAGAATAGATACCCACGTTCTATCGTGTAGTCGGTGTATAGAAGCGTATTTGGTAAATTTGTCTATAGTTGTAAGGTACATAATGTTTCTATAAGGGAACCAGATGTCCACATGAACTATCTCGTTAAACCCTTTTGCTGTTTCGGTTAATTTGAACGGAATTTTTACCGGATGGCGATCATGTTTAGCCAAAATGCACACTTCGCAATTATTTAAATATTTCCTAATAACTTCCATTAGGTTAGGATAGTGGTACTTCCCTTTTAATTCTTGCAATACTTCGTTAATCCCACGATGATTTTTCTCCTCGTGTTCCTTTTTTATGAGAGATAAAATTTGTTCCTTGTCTGTTATATCTATTAACTTGAGATTAGATTGAATAATTTTAAGGCGTCTGTTATTTGCAAAATATTTGACATATAAGTCTTGAAACTGTATAAAAAGTTGATTATCGTTACAATAAATACACATAATACCCGTGTCTTTTAAAACTCTCTTCATTAATTCCAATAGATTACTATTTTCATCAATAGTAATGTGATTATGGATTTTTTTATTAATTATTTTGATTGAGAATTTTTCTTTACTGCCCTTTTCTAAATAGATTTGATTTTTGTATAGGTTAACGAGTTTTTCAGTAACGTAAATGTGGTAAGTTTCGTCCTCGGGGGCGCTGTGAATAGTTGCATCAGTAGATCTAACCTCTTCTTCAAGGTTGTACAAACTATGGTCGAGACAACTTCTATCCTTGTCGTCGTCAGTTTGACATATTAGTCTACTTAATCCGTTAGCCACACAATTTTCCTTCCCCTTCAGGTATAAAATGTCAAAGTCAAATTCGCTTAATTGTATCTTCCATCTTTGCAATTTCATATTCGGCTCTTTGATGTTGTTCAGCCACACTAATGGTTTGTGGTCTGTACAAATAGAAAACCTTCGGCCGTACAAATATGTTCTAAAGTATTTCACCGACCAGATTATGGCGAGCAATTCTTTCTCGATAGTAGAATACCGAGTTTCATGGTTGTTTAATGTACGTGACGCATAACATTTTGGATGCTTGTTTTGGTTAAGTACCGCCCCAATCGCATAATTAGACGCATCGGTAGTCAGTACGAATCGTTTATTAAAGTCTGGTGGTTTTAAAATTGGGTCACTAATTAATAGAGTTTTCATTTTATTGAACGCTGATATATATTCGGGATCGGATTGATTAATTTTAGATCCCTTTTTAAGTACTTTATTATGGGATATGCAACCTTTGCATAGTCTTTAATAAATTTTCGGTAGTAACCCGTAATACCGAGAAATTTCCTAATGCCTTTGATTGTGCTAGGAAGTGTAATTTTTTGAATAGCTTCTACTTTTTTATTGTCAGGCTTTATTCCATTTTGTGTTATTATGTGACCTAGATAATTTGTTGATGTATCAGCGAAATGACATTTGTCGACTTGAATTTTTAGGTTTGTTTCCCTCAATCTTTGCAAAACTTTTCTCAAATGTTCTTCGAAGCTAGTGGAAAAAATTAGAACGTCGTCCAAATATACCACACATATTTTGTTAATGTACTCATTTAGAACACGGTTCATTAACCTCTGAAATGTGGACGGCGCATTTTTCAGTCCAAACGGCATGCGAATAAATTCGTAATGTCCGTTGGCTGTTGAAAATGCTGTCTTTTGACGATCTTTGGGTGCTACTTCAATTTGATGAAAACCTTTAGCAAGATCAATCGTTGAAAAGTAATTGCATTTGCCCAATTTATCGAATAATTCTTCGATGTTGGAGATGGGGAATTTGTCGTCTATAGTCTGTTCATTAAGCTTCCTATAATCGACGACAATCCTCCATTTTTGTATCCCGGACTTGTCGATTTTTTTTTGGGACAACCCATATTGGCGAATTGTATGGACTGTAACTAGGCTTGATAATTTTTTGATCCATCATTTTATTTATTTGCCGATCTACTTCTTTTCGATGGACTTCTGGATATCTGTACAACTTACTGTAAATTGGAATTTCGGTTTTTGTATTGATTTCGTGCTTTATTTCATTAGTAAAGGAAAGGTTATCTTGATCCTTGAAAATTATGTCTCTGTACGAGCTTAAGAGAGATCTTAATTTGTGGACATCTTTTGTATTAAGATGTTTAGAAAAACTTTCATCTGAAATATTTGAGTGGAATTCATTACTAAAAACATTAATAGATTCATCTCTATAACATTCTCTGGCGTAAAATTCTTCCTCTTTGTTTAAATAAAAGGGTATTACAGCGTTACGTGTTCTTACTAATCTTTGTTTGTAATCAATTATTGTATCTAAGTCTACCAGTATGTTTTTTTTTTTTTTTTTTTTTTTTTATATGAAAAAACCAAGCTTAGGTGTAACCCTTTGTACTACCAGTCCGTCATGTCGTTCAGTTCATGGTGCAATGTCTAGTAGTAAGCTTGGTTTGAAGAATAGAGGAGAATAGGAAAGGTTAGAGGGGGTCTGGAGGGTGTAGAAGAAAATGACGATGGACCTCACGTTTGAACTCTAAGGTGTTGTACGAGTTCGGAAATACCGACTGCGGGAGATTATTCCACAGTCGAATTGTTCTATTCATAAACGAACTTCTAAGCCGTATTGTGCGTGAACGAGGGGGCTGTAGGGTATGGGGGTGAGCCGAGCGGGCTAGTCTTGTGTTGCGGGAAAAGTGTTGCCGTGCAGGCAGGAGGTCCTGAATTTCGGTGGAACAGTCGCCATGGTAATAGCGATAAAGTATGGAGAGGGCTGCTACATTCCTACGGTGGCTCAAGGTGTCTATGGAGGCGCGAAAAGGGCCATCACCAATGAGTTTGAGGGCACGATTTTGCACCTTGTCGAGACAGGCCAAGGTGGTTTTTGGGGCGCCTGCCCAGATATGTGAGTTGTATTCGAGGCGCGGCCGAATGTAGGATTTGTATATTGTAGCCAATGCGGCTGGCTGGAGGAGGAACTTGCATCTCTTGAGAAATCCAAGGCATTGGGAGGCTTGTTTGGCGATTTGGAATATGTGATCGTTCCATCGCAGATGCTCCGTTAAAGTTACCCCTAGGATGTTGAGAGTTGAGTCAGCCGTTAGATTCACTCCATCCACCGAGACAGGAGGAAGGTCGGTACAATTTTTGTTGGAGATCAGACAGTGCTTCGTTTTTGTGGCATTGAATTCGACTCGGTTCATTTCGCCCCAATGAAGAATCGATTCGATATCCCGGTTGATCGAAGCCGACATCAGTTGACGGTGGTAAAGACAAGGTCTGGCACGTGCTTGTCTTATATTGTCGAAGGAGTAAGAGAAATTCAGAGTACCGTCATCAGCGAAGCAGTGAAGTGGGTTGGAGGGGATTGAGAGCAGATCATTAATGAAGATTAGAAAAAGTGCGGGTGAGAGAATTGACCCCTGGGGAACTCCGGCCGAAATGGCGTGGGGGTTGGATTCGACGCCATCCAATACTACCTTGATTGAACGGCATGAAAGAAAGCTCTTAATCCAGTTCCTTAGAACTAAGTGTATACCAATAGCTTGGAGTTTATTCAACAGAGCTGGGTGCCATACTCTGTCAAAAGCCTTTGATATATCTAGAGCAACCATTTGATATATCTAGACTCACCAAAGCTGTGATGTTATTACCTATTAAGCCATCGAAGTAATTATGAAAATCGTACTCTGAAAATTCTACAAAGTAATCGTTTCCTTCATTAAATTCATTGCATATAGGGAATTTGTATAAGGTTTTTGTCTTGATTTTTCGATTAAGTACATTAAGTATCTTGTTTGTGGATGGAATTATCCATTTTCGCTACAAATATTTGGATTTATTACGCTACTTTCAGCACCGCTATCTATTACGAATCTCATATCACGAATCTTATTTTTTACTATTATATAAGGCAGTAGTTTCTTGGGGTTATGCAAAAATTTTGCTGGGATTGAACACCATTATTTCTGCAGGGAGATTTATTTTTTGTTACAGGGCTACCACTATTATCTAGATAATTCATTTCGTTTTCGTTAATGGAAATGTCCATTGGTTCTTCACGACTGTTGGAGTTAAAATAACCTTGTGAGTACGCTCTGCGAGAATTTCTTGACTGTCCACTGTTATTGAAATTTTTAAACGAACTGTGTTGAATTGTTCTGTCATTGTCTCCAATATTAGCTTGCTGGTTGTTATGGTTGTAATTATAATTGTTTCTATTCGAATTTCTCGATTGGCCACTATTAGTAAAGTTTGTAAACCTATTTCGCCGAATGTTTCTGTCATTATCATTATAATTAGGTTGTTGATTATTTAGTTGTAATTTGTGGTAAAATTTCTAAATTTACTAACAGAGTTATTTTTAATTTGTGAAATTTTGTATTTATTATTTGTGAAGGACAAATATCCAAATTTAGCTAATAGGTCGTGTGCATCTTCTAGGGTTTCAGGATTTTGACATCCAATAAGATTTTTCGCGAGTGGAGGTAAGTTTTCAGTAAAGTGTTTTAAAGCTAGTCTTTGATTTGCAGCAATTTCGGTTTCTGAGTTTTCCCCGTTCAAAATTTTTGCATTATTTAAGCGGCATAGCATTGTATTAATTTTATTATAAAAGATTTCAACTGTAGAATCACATCTACATAACTTTAATTCGTCAACAAGGTCTGCTTCTGGCGTTTTCTCGCCGTGATTTTTTATCAACACGCGTTTTAAATCTGCCCATGAGTTCACTCTTCCATGTTTTATTACGGATTCTTTAGCTTTACCAGTAACTTTATCAATAATGAAACCAAGAATAATAAGTTTATTCTCGTTACTTAATGGGTCAAAAAGAGGGATTAGTGATTCTATTCGGTGTAGAAAACTAGATAAACTATATTTGTCACCCTGAAATGGTGTTATATAACTAATATTTTTAGCAACGTATTGCAAAGTTTCTCTTTCACTCACTGCCATTTTTGTTATGTTATTATTCAATGCACTGAATTCAACAAAAAAGGAAAAAAAACCACAAAACTAAACTTGAATGCTTTCTTAACTTATCTTATTTTAATTGTATTATTTATTTGTTTAAAAATTGATTTTTAGTTGATTTAAAAAGTTTATTCTAACTTATTTATTAAGGAATGGTGTACCTTATGTAAAAATGAGAATATTTCAAGTATGTTGTTTTTGTCGTCTTGTAGTCTTCGGGCTGAGTTGCAAATATGTGTTGTCGGCTTATCCTTAAGTAAAAGTGCGGATATTTTAAGGATGTTGTTGGTGTCGTCTTCGGTCTTCGGGTGGAGTTGCAAAATATGTGTCGGCTGCTTCGTCGCTTCTCTTATCGTTTCTCCTTATTTGAAGGTAACTTACTTCTTCTTGCTTCTTCGCAAACTTTCCTTATTAAAATGTTGCTTCTTAGCTACCACTTTTGTCGAAGGAAAATGGCAATTTATTCTACTGAAGTAGTTTGAAGGACAATCACTTCTTGTTAAAATGTTTCTTCTTCGCGAACACTTTTAATCGAAGGAAACTCACTTCTTTATTATTTTGTTCGTGTTTTCACCGATTTTTTTCCCGACTGCGCCAATAATGATTAAATTTTATTAAACAATTTAAACACCTTTTTTTAATACTTTATTTATTGAAAATTAGAAAATAAATGCCGAAACGATTTTAAGAGACCGAACACAATGGTTGTTAATATACGACTGACTTAGATAATAATTTTTATTATCGACAAGATGTGAATGTCGTACATTGAGGCGGATACAACATAATATTGCAGCCGACTCCTTTCATAAAATCTGCTGACGATAAGTCTGCAGGGAACATTTTTATTCTTAATGAAACATGATACTTGTTGATAAAAATGCTTCTTTCGATAGATTAAAAGCAATTTTATGCCAGTAAGCATTTTTATATAACTATATTAAAATTATCTAGTTTGTAATATTCAAAGTTCCCTGAAGCCTTTGATTATTCTTATTATTCTTTAAGCAGTTAACATCCCGGACGAGCCCCCATGTAAAGGTTAATAATATTAGTTGTATTTAAATGGTTCTTTATTTGATTAACAGTATAACAGTATTAAGAATTAATATCCAACTTATTCATTCGACTCCAAAATAACATCTGAACATCTTCATCTATTGACCTGCGCTCTTCTCTCCAGATTCGCCTACTGTGGCTTTATTATTTGCTACTAGTAGAGCGGTTAGTTCTACACGGTTTTAATACTAAGTGGTTTTAATACTAAGTCCTATATCCTACATACATATATGGTTTCGATTATGCAATGACTATTTAAATTATCGGGATTTATCCCAGTTTCGTATTTAATTAAACTTGCTTCGGATCCCGTATCAATCAAAAAGGTTAAACATTTCTTTGTAGGCCACACTGAATGGGTAAAGTTATGGTTGATTGGTTTCCTACAATATTAAGGTCTACTTCTATTACTATATTACTAGGAGTTATTGCCGGTGTACGTCGGCTCTGAATTCTATTCGAGAAGGACCGCCGACTACGTCTTCTCGATTCATGGCGTTTCCCGTATTATAATTAGGACTATTCGTAGTACTTGATTCTGTAGTTGGGTCGGTCGTAATTTGAATAGGTGGGCCTGGATCGTTTTCAGAACTTAACGAAGCGTAGTTTACGTTCCTCCTGTCTTGAAAAGGCATTTGCCTTTCTTCATTCAGTCTTCCTGTATGGTTGCGTTGCCCATTACCGAAGTTTCGGACCTGTTTGTCGATATTCCCTCGATTCGAATATTGTTGGATGCGCGGTGCCGTCTGTCGTATTTGTTGTCCATAGGACGAATCTCTTCCTCCTCCATACGAGACATGATTTACTTCCCTTTTTATGGGCCGCGGCAAATCAAAGCTCTGCCTTCTTTGATTCCGATAACATGATTCAGACGTGTGACCGCGTTGGTTACATGTGTTACAGAATTGGACCGACCGCGGAATAGGTTTGGGAACAAATTGAGGCTGTGGAGCGTTGCGCTCCATCCGAACAGAATGTTGCATGGCATATGTAATAGATTTTTTTAGATCCATTTCTCCATGAGCTTTAACTATAAGTTTGAGGCTATGGCTCCTCAATCCGTCCTCGAATACCTGTACAGCTAATTTACCGTTCTCTTTGATCAGGAATTTACGCACTTCTTCTCCTTCGACTTCGGCGTAAGTCGCGGAGTTTAGTGCTGTTAATAAGTTGATGATTTTGTCACCGAATTCTTTGATGTTTTCTTTGAAAGCCTGTCTTGCAGCCAGAAGCTCATTTTGTGCTTCGGACCTTGACCTTTCTTCCTTGAACTGGGCTTTGAGGTCACTGGTCAGTTCAGCCCAAGTTTCATAAGTTTTGAATCGGGTGAATTCGTATGCTGGACCCTGTAATTTGGTCTGCACTACTTTGAGGAAAAGTCTAGTTTCACTAGCGGTTTTTGCGTACGAAAACAGAATATCGCCGCAAGAAATGAATTTTGTAATTTCCGACGGATTTCCAGAAAATTCAGGGACAAAACTTGAAATATCGGATAGACCAATTTGCATCTCCATTCTGTTTCGTGGTTCTTGACTTTCTTCAAGTATGCAAGGCAACGCTGGCTGAGACGCCAGTCTTGAACGACTTCTAGTTATAATTTTGTTTTAGTGGAGAGGGAGCGAAGAAGAATTCAATGTATAAGATGTTCCCCCTTTTCTTTGATGACGAGACTATTTTTACACAACACAACCTTTGTAATGATTAAAGTGATTTATTATATTTTCTTTTATTCCAATCGCGTAATAATGCAACGAGAAGAAGCCACTGCTAATATCAATTCAACAGAAAACTGTGGTATAAAGTAAAAACCTTGTTTCGACTGTTCAGGGCAAAAGTGTATTTGCCGAATACTTTAAAACTTTAAATTGGAAAATGTTGATTTCACGTGCTTCGAATGAGTGGCAAATCCTTCCAAAATTTTTATCAAAATCATTAAAATTACAATTTCTCTTGGGTTTTGCAAAAATAAAAGGACCGAGCTCCTAACAACAATAGTTAGAATTTAATTAATAATAAGTTAATTCCTAGAGCACAAACCCTTCTCACATTTTTTCCACTTAATCATTTGTTTAATCACTTAATCAAAAAAAATATATATATATAGTAATAAACATGCATCTTACTTGGTAAGTATAATATAAACAACAAGAACAATCCTTCCAGGCAAAGTTGATGATGATAGTATTTAGTTGTTGATGATAGTATTCAGTTTCTCACAATGATTGGTTATGTATCATAGGTAATAGGTGCTGCTTGGCTTATCCTCTGTAAGGAGTTTCACAGCAGACATCAATTGCAGGAGTATATCAAAATAAGGTAGACATCCACGGCAGGAGTACATCAAAATAAGGTAGACATCAGTAGGAAAGGCGTCGGTTTAGCTTGGGAAAATTTTCAGGACCGTGGGAACTAGGTCACGTCAAGGTCATTGACCTTGCCCATGGGAACTGGCTTGCGGAAGTAGGTCGGTGTGATCAATCAATCACCTGTCATCATCAATCAATCACGCTGGAATGTAGGTCAAGGTGATTGGCCTTGGCCGTGGACGAGTCTGGGAACTGGGTTGGGTCGGTCGGTGGCTTGGCTCAGCGGGAGGGTCGGGCTCGGCGGGGCTGCGGCGGGGTCCACGGCTGGGGCCTCAGCGAAGTCACTTTGATTGACAGGCGGCCTCTAGTTTGGTTCGCGCGGATGGCTTTGTTTATGTCACTTTGATTGATTGGGTCGGTGTGAGTGGGAGTTGTGTGTGTGAGTGGGAGTTGGTGATGGTGATGGTGGTGGTGGTGGGGGTGTGGCAGGGCTTGTGGTCTTGGTGGGGTGCTCGGTACGGGGTCTGGCTTGAGACTCGGTGGTGGCTTGGGGTCTCGCGGGGCTCGGCTGGGGACTCGGCGGTAGCTACCGTCTGAGCCACGAAGCTATTGGTCGAGCCTTGCCCTAGCCTCTACAAAGCACTGATTTTACACTCTGTACAACAAATCATTCCATAGAAAAATCGCACATTGCTTGGGAATCGAACCAGCGCCACACAAATCGCGAACAGAAAAACCAACGCCTTAGCCAACTTGACCAAGACGGCAGTTGAATGGAGTCTCGTTATCTGTGTACACATGCAGTTGTGAGATTCTATTTTTAGATCTTGCGAAGTATTTTGCGACCCAGCGAGCCGATGCACACGATCGCGATCACAGCTGCAAGAGCTTACAAATATGAGAAAGAAAGGCCAAGAAAAACAAAAACAAAAATTGCAGCAGCAGCAATTTGAGCGGCAAAATCTACCGGCCTAAAAGGAAAAAGAAAACAGCGGTTGTGCTGCAGTGCGACTATTGCATGGTTGTTGTTGTTATAACCTGAACAGACAGCTATTGCGGATGGAAGTAAAGTGTACCTACCTTTGCAAAATAAACAAATGCAAGATCCGTGGATTTATCACCTTGCAAACATTTTATCGACGAGTCGTTAATATTTTAAACTATTAAAACTATGTTAAATTAATAATTAATGCTTTATATGATTTTTTTAGTTGAATTTCCATCATCAATATTTAAAAACATATTGATAATATTCTTTGAAAGCACTTGTTTGTTTATATTTTTTACAATTTTTCCCGCCCATACATGAATGGCTGCACATGTGCCCAATGCTCCACAACCAGACACTGTGGATACTTTCGATGCCGATGATTCTCGGCGAGTATTGCATGGTTGTTGTTGTTGTTGTTACTATCTGAAATTATGAAACCGAGTGAATGAATGAACGTGATACATTCATAAATATCGGGACGGGTAAAAAATACACTTTTTGCTAGCTGAGATTCAGCGCGGGGTAAAGATTAAATGCAAAACAAAGTGTGAAAGAGAGAAGAATTGCACATGATACGTTTTTCATTTAAATGCGGGAAAATTAAATTGATTTTGTAATATCAGATTTTTATTAATCATTAAATTAATTATTCATTATTGTGCCTTCGAGCTCCTATATAAACAGAGAAACAAAAGCAATATGCAACGTGCGTGCTTGGCATAGCTTAGAAAACATTGTTGAAAAATGGCTAAATTTAGCATCATTAGAGATATAATAACCCACAACAAACGTTTCAATGTGAGGGGTCGCAAAATTGAATTTAAAATCAATGACACGCCAAGGAATGTGGAACCTTTAACATGGTTTAAGAGCAGCATTGAAGACATTATTCAACATGTGATGACGGCGATCCAACCAAATGACTATGTTGGTATTACTTTTTGCGGTGCCAGCTTTAGGGAAAGAGGCCCTGGATGGATAAATTATAAGTTGGCATCTGATGTAAAAACTAGTGACATCTGGGAAATGGTTGCGAGAATCTTCCAGAGCAATTCAGAAGGAGCAAGCACTGACACATTTTGTTTGGAAGTAACATCAGTCCATTTGCCGCAAGGCAGCGAGTAGCATATATAAAGCTTTAAAATAAAGAAATTTAAATAGTTTGATATTTTCCTTTGAGTAGTTAAAGTTATGAGTTCCGATAGAGTTGTTTTAGATGTACAATTTGTCAGTGGAATTAACGGACAGCTATTTGCTAAGGAGCTGTCCGTCTTGCATCACGGGTCGCTTACACCAAGTTTATACTATTTTATGCCTCCATACCCGTATAATGAACTACCGTCAAAAGCTCGTTGGCAAAATGATTTCAACTTTAGAAAAATAAATGGATTAAGATGGAACGGCGGCATTATTAATTACAACGAATTACCCAAGATACTGTCGAATTATTCAAATGCAACAATTTACGTGAAAGAACTAGAAAAGGAGAAATTTATTCAGAAATACCTTCCGGAAGCGAAAATAAACCAATTGGAAATACCAAAACTAGCCAACTTAGAAAATTTTATAGCTTTCTGCACTATACATGGAAAATCACCTAGTCTAAGATGTGCCGTACAAAATTGTTATAATATTTATTTGTACATGCTAGTGAATAAATGTTTTAAATAAAAGAATTTTTTAGTTGTATTTTATTTATTTGCAGTCAAAATTTATCGTATCAAAAACAAGATTTGCAATACAATACAAAGGTATTTCATAAAAAAGTCGAGAATAATTTAAGTGTACATAAGATGTTCGACTTGGAATAAAAAAATCTTCACATGCGTATGTTAATACATTTTTTTCTTTACATTTTTCAATGTACTTCTTATAATATTCTTTCACGCTCTCTGAAGCATTGTTATTGTGGTACATAACGATGTTTAAAAATTTCAGCATTTCAAATAATTTACAAAGTTCCGCTTGCCTTAGAGTGATGCTGCCACTGCCAATGGGGATTTTGTACTCCTTCGTCTGATTTGCTGAAGATAAATTTTCAATTTTCGTTTTTAAAGCACCAAGATGGTTGTAAATAGATATCCATTCGGGATAGGATGCTGATATTGGGATGAGTCCATGACGCTGAAATACTATTTTCGCCTCGAACGATGTTGGGTCAAAGCCGAGTATTATCTTCCGGTTATGGCAGTCGTCCAAATGGTACGTGTAATTTAATAAGAGATTTTCACCGACAACTTCTGCTTCGCATTTGGACTGCTTATTTTTTCTTTTAGCACCAGTGGTCCTCTGTCTTTTACGTGATGGCTCCATGTCACTCAAATTAAACTTTAACATTAAATATTAACAGCTTTTGTTCAGTGTTTTTATAGTGCTGATCTCGGCTTTACATGATTGGTTACAAAAGTCTCCACGACTTTGTGTAAAATTCTTCAAGTATAAATTAACTATTTTATTATCATTTAAACTGAAATCGCTCGAAGAGAATTGTGTTAAAAAATTCTTTAGGCTCTTCCCTCTACACCGAAAATATAGAAATACACAACAATAATGTCCACATGTCGATGAAAATTGTCCCTGCAAACGTTTTTTATTATTTAAAAAAGTTTTTGAATTATTTAAAAGAAATCTTTGAAAAAACTTATTGGTGGGATATCTTCCAAATGAGTCAAAGTACTCTGCAGGACCTTGTTTCGGGAAATAAAATGCAACCCAGTGAGTTCCGTCTTTATGTGATGGATCCGTATTAGCTATGACGCATGCGGGTTTTTTTATTTTTTATGGTAGATGGTTGCAGGGGAAGACTCCTCTAAAAAACTTGTTTGTTAGGCGATTATTTGTCAATGCAGTTGCAAGTTCGATCGTGTTCATTCTTGTTCACAGGTAAATGCTGCTTCTAAGTCATTGACCTCGGTGAGAGATGTAACATAGTTATTTATAAACTCCTTAGTTGATGTACCACGAACAAAGATTGTCTTAAATTTCGCTAGAGTTTTTATAAGGTCTTCATCCATACGTTTTAGTTCAAGATTACCAAATTTACTTGATTGTTATTCACTGCATTCCAAACTAGATGTTGGATATTTAAAAATTATTTCCTTTGTAAACGTTTTATTTTGTACAGTGAATCCAGCTAAAGAGACTTTTTTAAAGAAGGTAAATTCACCTCCGCAAAAGTATTCCGCATTAATTAAACAACTCATTGTTACTATAGTAAAGCAATTTGCCAACTAACAGTTTGTTGCAAGTAGCCGCCTTATATAGATTTAAAAGTTGGTGTAAACATTTCGATCCTTGTCAATTTCAATGCTTCCATCGTACTCAGCATATACAATGCATGTCACACTATTTTTTAACGCATCTCTAAATTTTCCTTCAGCACGTACTGTCCCTTGATTTAATAAATTGCCGCAAGTCGCGTTATATGAATTGTCTGTTGTTAAATCGAAAGCGAGAAGAAAACACCCCTTGTCGAATAATGTCTTGGATATTTGATGACCTTTATCGAAGTAATGAATACCTGTTCCTCTGAATAACGTATTGTATCCGCGTGTACTAATCGGATTATCTTTTGAGTAGTCAAATTCGAGAGGTTGATTTGGTATCTGCACGCCATTCACTGATAAATTGAATCTGGTAATGTTGTTATGTTTAAAGTTGAAGGGGTTCTTTGTTCTTCTGCCAGTGTAAGCATCATTGTCCACCATACCAAAAATTATTAAGTTCGGTAACTGTCCGATGACGATATTATCCAGTGAAAGTGTGAATGTGTTTGCTGGAATAGTGTAACTTTTAACTTCAACTCGCTTGTATGGGTATATGGCGTTTGATCGCTGTAAAACTGTCTCATGTGCTAATAAAATATTCGGATTAACTGTCACGTGATTCATGTACATGGTTGCATCCAAGATTTTTAATAGTGGTGAGTCGGTCCCGTCCTTGGATAAAATATAAAATTCTATTTTTTTCAAGCGATAAAACTACACGTAAATCGACACCGTTTAATAGCAACTTATCCTGATTAAATAAATCGGTATGGATTTTGCCCATCAATTCAACTACATTACTTTTATTGAAGAGTTTCTGACGATCTAAATAGCCTTGATGTAATTCAGCGACGGGTTTATCGATATCTGCAATTTCCGTGTCATCTTTGTCAAGATACCAGCCAACCGACTCCAAATGGGTAGATGCCGCATCTTTGCCATAATTTAATAAATTTTCAATATAAGCGCGGTAATTGTAATTGTGATCGGTTTGAGCAATTGGTTTTCCATTTAAATATACGATGCACTGGCGAAATATGGAGTGTAAAATATTGTTTATTAAACCTAGAGCATCACCATCATCTGGATAAAATTCTTCTTTTCCATCTTTTATTTTAATTAACTGCAGTTTTAAACGAAGATAGATGCTAGATAAATCACGATATGTATCTCCATGACCCAAAGTTACAAACTCTAGAACGGAGTAGTTGTCGAGCGAGGCTATTGGCTCATATGCTACTTCTTCTGTTTTCAAAATATTGCTCTGAACTGGTGGTGTGGAAAAAATATCCAGCTCCGATTTCATGCATTCTTTGTACGACATTATGTTTATTACTTATCGAAAATGTCCAGTATACGTTTACGTATCTTTCGTTTTGTTTTCAAAACTCCTGCTGTTATTCCTTTTCTTTGATTTTCAGTTTTGCAATTTCTCGTGCATTTAGGTGTTTTTCCACGTCTTTTGCGTTTAAGAACTGGTTTTATATGCAGGGTTGTAAACGGATTCGGTCTTTTTATACCTGCTCCACTCATGCCATCAAACAGTTTATTTATACCTTTCTGAGCTAGATCTTGGGCAGCAAGTCTACCGTGATCTTTTAAAATATCTTTAACTGATTTGCTGCTGATGTTTTTATCCTGTATTATTGCTTGTCCTGTTTTTACAGCCTGTTGTGCTAATGTTTTTAATCCGGATGTAGCTAGAGGTTTTAAGTGTCGAAATAATGCACTGAAAAAGCTTCCGATACCTCTTCCACGTTGATAAATAACTGGACCACGATATAATTCTCCAATATCTGACAGGCCGCCGCCGCTTTGTATTAAATAATAACGTGTATAATAGGAATCCATCTCGTAATTCTATTTATACTATGCAAGAACAGCCTGTTGTGCAAATATTTATAGTTTTTATTGTCTTTTAAAATGAAGCATTCCATATGTAGGAATATAACTTGTTTTAAAGCCTACTAACTCACCTTGATGATCAGTTATTTTTATAGAAATACTTTCAATAAAAGTTTTTTCAATAGGACAGTATTCTACATGTTCAAATCTTAATATAGTACCACACTCTTGAATCGGTATTATTCGTAGATATCTTACTAGTTTGTCGCCTATAGCTCTAGGTTGAATAATATCAGAGTATATATGTATTATATTTTTCTCAGAGCAATCGTTTATAGTTTCTTGAATTGTTGTATCGAGAGAATTAATTTTTTCCATTATTGACATGTGCTCTTGGCGTAAGCCCGCAGTGTCAAATGACTCTTTTATTTCTGTCAACAATGCATCAGGATTACGTTTGTTTTCAGGTGTTTGGAGAAACACATCTGTGATGAAGTTTGACAGATTATCTATGTTTGTATTAATTGGTACTGGTGTAGATAAATATTCGCCCGAGCTTTGTTTTTCATATGGGACCTGCAAAATTTCACTGTTTTTAGTTATTTTCCGTTGCTCGGGTGCCTTTGCCTTGAGTGAATCTTTCTTCAGTCTATTCAATATTTCAAAAATTGTATTTTTAATTTCAATAATTCGTTTATGTTTTTTTTCTTCGCTAAGTATTTTATCGTCAAAGTGTAAATTGGCTAAAAGCAATGTCATGAGATCTTTAACATTCAAGTGTGAAGGTAGTGGTTTTTTTATTTTTATCGTAACACCCAATTCCTCTAAACGGAGTTCGAATACATCATTCTTCTTTTCACTACCTTTTTTCTCTTTATTTTCAGCTGTCTTTATGCTATCCGTTTGATATGTGTAGTTGTCTATTGTATTCTTCAAAACAGGATGTTTTCTACTCTTCCTAGGAACTTGACCAAATACGTCATCAACAAAATCTTCAATTGATTCATAGTTCTTATATTTCAACACAACGTTTTCTGAAGTCTTTTTTCCTTGATATAATGTGCAATATGTATTCGCCTGGCTCTGGCTTATAGTTTATTTCAGGGATAACTTCATTAAAGTGGTCATCTTCTAAGCGCTTCCACATTTTCGATTTAACATCATTCAAGTACATGGTGTACCATGAAGGTGTAACTGCATTAAAAAATGTTAATAAAAATGCCGAAAGGTTTATTTGTCCAGGTCTGTAACTAACTTGTTCAAGATTTTCTGGTGTCGATTCAAGTTTTACATTTTCATTAATTAGCATCAAAGTATTTTAAAATCTAGTTTCCTTTCTAGTTTCCTTTAACTGGTCGTCTTCACGCCTCACTCGTTTACGCACATTTCCCCCATTGTTGGAGATTGCACGTTTTGTTATTTCAAAATTTGGTAATGCAATTTCAGTTATTCCAACATGCCAGTTTCCATTAAACTTGCATGGTTTAGCAAGTGCATTTGTAAAAGCCGATAGCGTATTTTCCGGGTAAAATTGCATAGAGTTATTACTTAAAAGACATATGTAAAAATCGTTTTCTTTTATTTCCACTGGCATTGTTTTGAAGTCTTTCCCAAGGAATGTCCGAAGTACTTGTAGTTCTATCCTTCTTAGTCTTCAAACGCTCACTCTATCTAGTACCGAGCTTACGTAAAGGAAATGAAAGCATATATTGACCAGATTCTAGTTGAGACGGTATTAATATAGACTTTTTCTGGTCTGCTTTTTGTTTTTCACTTTGTTCTAATTCTTCTATATGCTCGCTAGCTTCATCGGGAGTCATAGCCGTAGGTACAGTATACTGCGTTACACATCCTCAGCTGTGATTATTTTATAATCCTTTTCACGTGCATTAGGTGCAGATGTTGTTCTTAGTAATTTTGGTGGTGGCCTTAGAGTTTTTGCTATTCCGCTAGCTGATAATCGTCTTTTGGCGGCTGGTGATAAAGATCTTCTTGGCGGGGTTATGTTATGTGTTTCTTCAAAGACTTCTTCTTCGCTTAGGAAATCCTTTGCTGGTGGTGGTGAAGTCTGTGTTAACACATCATCTTTAAATATAATTTTCGTTTGTGTGGTACTATCTCTTAAACTTTTTTGTTTGACATTATGTTCACGTGGCAAGTAAAAATTTGTTTCTTTATCAAGGGTTTCTTTGGATTTCCGATTGTGATTTAAAAAGGAAATTAGTTGGTTTCGATAGCTATACCATTTTTCGGAATCATTCATGTCTTTATTCTGTAGTATTTTATTCATTGCTCTATCAAAAATGGACTGATTTGCAGTCATTTCAATTTCATCTTTAAGCCTGTTGTAAACCTCTGGCGACAGAAGTAGCATCTTGTTAAGTCCATTATTTCTATGCATATTTTTCAATTAATGAGCCGATAACTTCTGATAGTACACTTCCTAATAAAACTGGTAAAAATCCTCCTCGTTGCACTAGTATTTTACGCTGTTTAGCAACAGATCTCTTTGCGCAAATCAATTTACGCATGTCCTTTTTATACCTACACAGTGAGTTGTAGATATTTCCATGCGGCATGTGGTTACCTTTTAAAGTGTTGAGGGTAATTTCACAAAGAGTTTTTATAACCTCAGGGTCAGCATTTTGTATGATGGACTTTCTCAGATTTGGTTTAGCCTTTTTAAGCACATATAGCATATGCTTGTTCTCCCTTAATCGTTTCATTCGTGACGCCATTCTAACCATTTAAAGAGTTTTGCGGGCAAAAACAGGTTACAAAGTGTTTATTAAATAAATCAGTTCGAAATCTTAAGACGTCGTTAATGTCCTGAGTTAAATCAATTAGCAAATACCCGTAAGGCATTTGAGCTATCTCTTTATATATTCTCACAAGTTCTAAACTATTTTCTGGGTAAATTTTTCGGGCCAGATGTGTAAATTGACTTTTATCCCGGGGGTTTTTAAATATAACAAGATATTTACAATTGAGCGATATATCACGACTGAATTTTCCTTGATGGAATACGTTTTGTGTCACAAGAATTACTGAGAACTTACGATGATGAGACCCCTTAGTAAAGAGTTCACAAACTTGTTTATTAAATCCGTTTAACATCATGTCATCTATAACAATCAATGTTGGCTCGTTTTCATGATTTACAAACTCCTCTGGTATAGCATTTAAATATTCGATGTTTTGCAGTTTGATATCCGTAGGTAGTGCACCGTGTTCTGCATTACACCATATAATTTTTCTAATTTGCGGTTCTATAAATACCTGATTAGTATTAAGAAGATTTTTTATAAATGTTGTTTTGCCGCATCCCGAAGGCCCCGCAACCATCATTGTAAATGGGTGATTAAACTTGATCATTTTTGCTTTGTATATAAACTGGTCATTCAACTGCAGGTATTTATACATTCTGCACAATGAGCAGAAGACAGATAATCAACGAACTGCATAAACCAGTGCGAAAAAATTTTAAACGTCGACATGTCACTACCAAAGGTATAGATGATTTGTGGCAGGCAGACCTGGTCGAGATGGGTTCTTACTCATCAGAAAATCAGGGGTTTCGTTTTCTTCTCACTGTAATTGATACCTTTTCAAAGTATGCATGGACACTGCCTTTAAAATCTAAAAAGGCATCAGAAGTTGTAAAAGCATTGCAGTCGATTTTTAATACAGGACGGATACCAAGAAATTTACAAACCGATGAATGATGGAAAAGAGTTTTTTAATAAACCGTTTCGTCAACTGATGAAAGATTACGAAATAAACCATTATTCCAGCTACAGTACTCTGAAAGCCTCAATTGTAGAAAGATTTAACAGAACATTGAAAAATATAATGTGGAAAGAATTCAGCATGAATGGCAATTATCACTGGATTAGCATGTTGACCAAGCTGACAGATGACTACAATACAACAAAACATCGTACGATTAAGATGAGACCTGTAGATGTTGGGCTGCATAACGAAAAACGTTTATTATCTGTGTATAATTACCCCAAAATAAAATCAAAGTCTAAATACAAAGCAGGTGATTTTGTTCGTATAAGTAGACATAAACATGTATTCGAAAAAGGTTATACACCTAATTGGTCCACAGAGATCTTTAAAATAAAAGAAGTTAAATCTGTTTATCCAACAACATATATTCTGGAAGATTACCAGGGAAATATAATTCAAGGCAGATTTTATGAACCAGAAATAGCTCCTGTGAAAAACCCTGATGTCTACTTAGTAGAAAAGGTTATAAAAAGACGCGGTAATCAGGTTCTAGTGAAGTGGCTTGGTTTTCCATCAAAACGCAATACGTGGATTGATATAAAAGACGTGATATAAAACCTGTTACACTCATTCAAAATGTTAAACTTGAAACAAGAATACGATCGTTTGAAAACATTCGATAAACTAGCAATAGACTTAGATACAGCAGACCAGCTAGCGAAAAGTGGATTTTTTTACACAAACATCAAAGACCGTGTTCAATGTTACTTTTGTTCTCTGCAGATATATGCTATGAGTTGCGTATCGGATGTAGATTTTGATCATAGACATCGTTCACCACACTGTATCTATGTTAATAGGAAAGACGAATGCGGACGATTCAAAGATCAGCTAGCACCACTTACAGAACAACCTAAATCAAAGATCATACTTTGTACAATCAACACTTTGAAATTTTTAGCCGGTATTTTATTCGTTCTAGCAATTCATTATTATTTCCACGAGCAGATATGAGAAAGAAAATAAGTTTCAATGAAGACCCACAAGTTAAATATATGGTAGTATGGAGTTTCGCATACAGACAAAGTAGGAAAGGATCATGGGAGCAGAATGCAGTAGATACATTTAGGTTTAAAAACAGAATTTCACAACTGAGTGTAATAATAAATCCAGTTTTAGAAAATAAAATAAAAATGTTCAAATAACATATTGTTTTTTAATAGCATCTATCTCTAGTCATTTTCAGGTTTTCAGTTTTACTTTCGATGCAACCTGTAGAATTTCTTAACCTACACCCCCATAGCCATGATGTACCCATCCTCAAGTTCGAGCTATCCGGTTCTCATCATTCGCCCCCGCCGTTGCCCCGCCCCCGCCGTCGCCTAAGAATTTCTCATTGGCATCGAAAGTATCACTTTTACTTTCATCCACAGTGTCTTCCTGGGAGTAAGGGGCACATGCACAGGCATTCATCTAGTTATGTGATAAATCCACGGGTCGTTCATGTGTTTCCTTTGCCGAGGTACACTTTTCCACAGTGTCTGTCCGTTCAGGTAATAACAACAACAACAACCATGCAATAGTCGCACTGCAGCACAACCGCTGTTTTCTTTTTCCTTTTAGGCCGGTAGATTTTGCCGCTCAAATTGCTGCTGCTGCAGTTTTTGTTTTTGTTTTTCTTGGCCTTTCTTTCTCATATTTGTAAGCTCTTGCAGCTGTGATCGCGATCGTGTGCATCGGCTCGCTGGGTCGCAAAATACTTCGCAAGATCTAAAAATAGAATCTCACAACTGCATGTGTACACAGATAACGAGACTCCATTCAACTGCCGTCTTGGTCAAGTTGGCTAAGGCGTTGGTTTTTCTGTTCGCGATTTGTGTGGCGCTGGTTCGATTCCCAAGCAATGTGCGACTTTTCTCTGGAATGATTTGTTGTACAGAGTGTAAAATCAGTGCTTTGTAGAGGCTAGGGCAAGGCTCGACCAATAGCTTCGTGGCTCAGACGGTAGCTACCGCCGAGTCCCCAGCCGAGCCTCGCGAGACCCCAAGCCACCACCGAGTCTCAAGCCAGACCCCCGCACCGATCACCCCACCAAGACCACAAGCCCTGCCACACCCCCACCACCACCACCATCACCATCACCAACTCCCACTCACACACACAACTCCCACTCACACCGACCCAATCAATCAAAGTGAAATAAACAAAGCCATCCGCGCGAACCAAACTAGAGGCCGCCTGTCAATCAAAGTGACTTCGCTGAGGCCCCAGCCGTGGACCCCGCCGCAGCCCCGCCGAGCCCGACCCTCCCGCTGAGCCAAGCCACCGACCGACCCGACCCAGTTCCCAGACTCGTCCACGGCCAAGGCCAATCACCTTGACCTACATTCCAGCGTGATTGATTGATGATGACAGGTGATTGATTGATCACACCGACCTACTTCCGCAAGTCACTTCCCATGGGCAAGGTCAATGACCTTGACGTGACCTAGTTCCCACGGTCCTGAAAATTTTCCCACGCTAAAGCGACGCCTTTCCTACTGACATCCACTGCAGGAGTACATTAAAATAACATCCCACCGCTGCCACCAGTGTTGTGACCCGTCCCTTCACCGTGCCTTCCGTCGGGGAGAGGAGTGAAGACGGGGGAGCTTGAACCCTTTACGCGATTTGATAAATTAAACACTGACTTTGTTCAACTCAATTTCACTTTATTTTACTGAATTTATTTTAATTAACACTTGTAGTTTTAGCTTTTTGTGAAAGACCCGATCCTGCCCGGCACGTCCGCTCGTTGTAGCGGTTTTTTTATGTGATAGACTAGAGACTTAGGGAAAGCCTAGTCTATTTTTTCCTATAGAATGTCGAACAGCAGCTCTAGCCGGAAGATGAGAAGTAGAGAAAGAGAAGTAGGAAGGAGCTGCCACAACCTAGCCGCGATATATTTTTATTCCACCTACTTCCAACCATTTCGCCACTCTGGCATCGGGGCATTTTGAGATACAACTCGCTGGAGTGTTATGCCTCCTGAAACGAGTTGAATCTCTTCAACCAACCGATGACATGCGCTTGGTGGAGCGGGGAAGGACTATCGAAGGCTATGACAGGAGGAATCAGGAATGTAAAGAGGGGAGAAGAAAGAAGGACAGTTATGTGGGTGGAAAAGTGGAAAAGGCGAAGGACCGTGGGGCTGGCCGGGATTCGAACCCGGGACCTCTGGGATAGTAGTCAGGCGCCTAACGTGTGCTGTTCCGGTCCCTGAAAAACGCGCCGAAGAAAAGAAAAAACAAAAAGCAAAACAAATTGTGAACTGTGAAAAAGAAAAAAAAAATGGCGGAAAAAATAAAAACTAAAAACGTGCACAAAAAAACACACAATAAAAAAACAGTGTGAGGGAGCAAAGCATTATCTGCCCAATACGCAAGAAAGGGGACAGATTCAACTGTGAAAACTATAGAGGCATATGTCTTTTAAGCACAGTATATAAAATAATGACCAATATAATTAAGACCAGACTGGAACCTTACGCAGAAGCTGCAATAAGTGAATACCAAGCTGGATTCAAAAGAAATAGGTCAACAATGGATCAACTTTTTACAATAAGGCAAATCCTCCGAAAATGCTGGGAACACAACATTGACGTGTATCAACTTTTCATCGACTTTAAACAAGCATACGACAGCATCGACAGGGAGCAAATGTATGCAACAATGCTGGACCTAAACTTCCCCCTGAAGATAATAAAATTAACAAAAATGACAATGGAAAATACAATATGTGCAGTCAGAATACAAGGAGAATTGACGGAGTCCTTCCCTGTCAAGCAAGGCTTAAAGCAGGGCGATGGCCTGGCACCCATGCTATTTAATATCTGCCTTGATGCGAACGCAACCCTGCTTAAAAAATCCAAACAGTTGGCAGGATATGCCGACGATATAAACTGCCTTGCAAGATCATTGTCATATCTTAGAGAAACATTTACAGAAGATGGAGCAAAACATATAGGGCTGCAAATAAACGCAGAGAAAAGTAAGATTCTAATTCAATCAAGGGTGGAAAGAAGAAGAAGAAACCACAATACCACCTGGGGGGAATATAACTTTGAACGGGTAAACCAATTTAACTACCTGGGGTCCACAGTCAGCGAAGACAACGATGAAACGATAGACGTACAAAGAAGAATAAACGCCGCTAACAGAACATACTTCTCACTACTGCCAGTCATGAAATCCAGAGACATTCACAGAAAAACTAAAATAAGAATCTACAAAGCCATCATACGTACAGTAGCTACGTATGGATGTGAAGCATGGAGTATCACCCAGAAATCCGCAGACAAGCAAGATATATTTGAGAGAAAGGTTCTCCGAAGGATATACGGCCCAATCAAAGAAGACAATGCATGGAGAATGCGCTACAATCACGAATTGTACGACTTATACAAAGAATGTAAACTTTCGACCCATGCCAAGCTACTACGTTTACGTTGGGCCGGCCATGTCCAAAGAATGGATGACTTAAGGATACCAAAAAAAGCCCTGTATCTACTACCAGATGGCAAAAGACCAGTTGGCAAACCACGGTTAAGGTGGGAAGATAATGTTAAGGCCGATGCAGCAAAACTGCTCAACACAAGAAACTGGAGACAAGCTGCGGAGCAGAGAGACGTCTGGAGGAAGAAGCTGATGGAGGCCAAGGCTCGAATTGGGCTGTAAATGACTACCCTGAGGAACGCCAGAGGTTACTTCGATCTCATTAGATAGAAATCCTTGGAATCTGATAACCTGTGTTCTTCCGTTATGATTTTAACCATTCCAGGGCAGAACTTGATATTCCAAACTTTAATAATTTTGCGATTAGGATGGCGTGGTCCACTCGATCGAAGGCCTTGCTGAAATCAGTGTACACAGTATCCAATTGATGGCCGCTCTCCATACCGCGTAACGATTCGGAGATAAGGACCATAAGGTTAGAAGTTGTTAAACGTCCTTTCCAAAAACCATGTTGTTGTTCGTTTAGGTATGGATCGATAAGAGGAGCAATCTTGTCATGAACAAGTTTTTCAAAAAGCTTAGGAATATATGATAAAATGGCAATGCCCCTATAGTTGTCTACCGAGTGCTTGTCACCGGATTTATAGATTGGCGTTAGGTAGGATTTCTTCCACAGCTTGGGAAACTTTCCTAACGATAAAGATTTTTTGAATATGAGATAAAGAGGAAACGCGATATGTTGCGAGCAGCGCTGCAGGAAAATAGGAGGGAGATTGTCGGAACCATTACCTTTTTTGATATCAAGATTGTTCAGACCCGCCATGATCTCATCAACAGAAAGGGATATACCGGTTATAAGGGAAGTGTCAGTGTGCGAGTCAGTTACATCGTATGTTGCGCTGGACAAGGGGCTATAAATTTCAGCAAACCTATCAGCAAACATGCTACAAATTACTTGGGGGCATGAGGTGTGGGCTCTACCATTCGTCATTGTTGATGGGTAGCCAGAAGTCTTCCGTTTAATGTTAACGTAATCAAAGAATTTTTTGGGATCACTTATGATACTATCACCAACTGAATTAATATATGCAGAGTAGGCCTCGCGGGACCTACCAGCAAATTCTGAGGCTAGTCTAATGTATTCGGAGCTCAATCGCTCGTTTACATATGTGTTATTTTTGATCATGTTATATAATTTATTTCTTTGATTACGTAGGGATCTAGTATCTCTATCCAGCCATGGTTCCGACACTCTATCCCGTTTTATAATTTTGGGTACATATTTGTCGATGATTTTGAAAATGATAGAATAAAAGCATGAAACTATCACGTCAAGATCATTGCTAGTTAGCCTATGTTCCCAGTCGACTAGGGATAATTCGAAACCAATACTGTCCAGGTCCGCGTTCTTAAAATCGTAAACAAGTGCATTGTTATATGCTGCACGATGCTTGGGGATTGATGAATTAAATTCGAGGATCCACGCGGAGTGGTGGATGGAGTTCGAAAATAGGTTTTCCTCATCAGAAACGAGTAGAGTATTCAGCTCCTCGTGTGAATTGGTGAAGATCAGGTCTAGCCATTTACCACAAGAATTTGGTTGCCCGATAATTTGATGAAGGTCATTGCCGTAAAGAGTGTCGATAAATTTTATATCGACGGCATAAGTTGCATTAATAGGAAGTAATTTATTATCTTCCTCGTCGGGGATGAAAGAGATATTCGGTCGATTGAAATCGCCGAGGATAAATATGACATCATTACCGCAGAGTGTATCGTTAACTTCCTCCACAATATGCAATAGATCGTCATAGTTGGATTCGTCGGAATTGGGGGGGGGAATATAGAAAGAGCCGATGAATATATCCTTCAGGTCGGATTTGATTCGAATGAAGACGTGTTCAAAAGATTTTGAATAATTGGTCGAGATCAATTCACTGTTTAAGGAGTCTTTGACTGCTATAAGGACTCCACCCCCTCTGGTGAGACCAGTGGAACTGTAGTCTCTATCGCACCTGTAGATTGTCCAGCTGCTGTCCAAGATCTCTTCATTTAGGAAAGTACTATTTAACCAAGTTTCGGTCAGTATAAGTACATTATAGCGACATGATTTACAGTCGATGTAGAAATTGTTGAGTTTGGTTCTCATACCACTACAATTGTGGTAAAAGATTCTTACAACCTCGGGTGGGTTAGGTTTGGGAAGAAGAGACTGGGTGGGATGGGCAATTGGGGAAGTAACTAGTTAAGGGCGGTAATATCTGTTCATCTCATCACGGCTTTTTTGCAGCTGGGACACATGTATTGATCTTACATGAGCAGCATAAGCGGAGAGATCCTTGGTAACTTGCTGGGGATTGATTTGATAATGCTCAAGGTACCTAGTGTACAATTCGAGCAGGGCACTATGATCCGTAGGAAGACCTTCCTGTTGGATCGAGACACTGAGGCTGGTCCTGGTTTTACCATATATACAGGTTTATGCATGTACGCGAGAAACAGCCTTACATTGTCAAAGACCTTCGTTTCTCTGAACCGAGATAACAAATATCGACTATCGGATGAGTCGGCTGAAATCATGGTATTTTTGTGGTGGGAATGTTGTTGCTGCGGCTTACAGAAATATTCACCGATTTCTGTATGTCATCCGTAACTGAAGGAGGTTGTGTCGGAATCGCATTAATATCAGCGTAGGAACGACCGCCGACGACTATGTGGCTACGAGAGAAGTTTGGGTAAGGATTGTGATTAGTATTATTATAATGACGTGCTGTATTAATTGTTAGTGGGTTTGTAGTATTAAAGCTTGGGACTGAAGAAGTTGGGATAGTGTTAATCATGTTAATGGTTTTATTAGGTATACGGTTAGTAATGTTAGAGGATCTTATATGCTGTGTTAGTGAATTAGATCTATTGTGGCTTAAAACTGGGATCGGATTGGTTTTATTCGCGCCTATTGCTCTATTATTCTTAGATTTATTATTACCTATTACTATTTTGTTGTTAATCTTAGATTTACCTATCCAACGGCTGAGAGTTAAGTTCCTCCATCTAAAGATGTCAGCTGAATGGAAGAACAGCCACTCGTATTTTGAAGGGAATACTACCTTGAGACTCTTGAATTTCCTATTTTTCCTTTTTTTACATACTTCTTTGCAGCTAAGAAGTTTCACACAGAAGTCTGTGAGAAATACGCTGCTTACCCAAGAAGAATCTGCTTTCGCTGGCACGCCCTTGAGGAGTGGCATCATGCAATGGAGAGATAGAGGTATTGATGGTGTTTTTTTTATTGACTCCTAGAGGTATTTTTAATTGTTTCTGTTCGGTGTTTTTGCTGGTTTTCTTGCAAGCAACCTATTTTTGGAGTCGATTTTTTTCTAATCTCCTTTCGCACTCTGCGAGAGACCACGTTGTTCCGAATTTATTCACAGCAGTTTCCGGTAGGTGCACAGGTGGCAAGCACTGAGATGGGCTAGCGGAAATCGACAGGGTTTGCTGGTGTAGGGTGTTTAAATTGGGAGTGCTGAGGGTAAAATTATCCTTCCAGTTTAAGCGGTGATCCTCCAGTTCCTCGGAGAGTGACATTGTCTGTACATTTGGTTCGTCTATCACAACGTTATGGGCGGAGAGGGTATAATGTCACGGGTGGCTTTCATTAAATCCTTCAGATTTGATAGCTCCGTCCCAAGATGGGAGAACTGCAATTTTAAGTCAGCTTCAAGCTGAGTCATGGTGTTGTCCACTAAAGAGAGCTTGTCGAAACAGTCGCAGATTTTGGAGATTAACTGTGATTGCTCGTGCTTAATACATGGATCATTGTCCGTATTGATTTTTATCTTCTTAATGCACGAGCTAATCGAATTCAGTTCAAATCTCATGATCTCGGATAGGTTGTCGATCATATAGTCGTTGTTCGATGCATTATCCTTAGTGGATAAATTGTCCAACCTTGATTTAATTAATTCAAAGTTTTTGGAATAACTTTGATAATTATTATCTATAATCGCAACATTGTCATATAAACATCAGATATGGCTGACGACTTACGACTTAATAGAATAAAAGAGTAAGAGAATAAACGAGCAATTACAAAAAGGTGGTCCAGGAGATATGATTGGCAAGGTATGAAGTTTTCAGGCATTGAAGAAAGAAAAGCCGCCCATGAGAAGCTGAAAAAAGACAAAAACAATGTTTTGAAACACCTTAAAAAAATGTATGTATAATGGAGGATCTTCAAAACTTTTTTCAATAATGTTAAATTTTAAACCTACATCGACACAGGAAGGCCTACAGATGAAAATATGAACAAATTCTGGAACTTGGGGTCACTTTTAAGGGTAGCTCGATGATAATCTCTCCACACTCAAAATAAGGAGCTCAATACTTTTAGTTTTGTAAACCAGTACTATTAAAACTATAAAAACCCTTTCAAGTTTTGCCCAATCATGTACCTTCTCACTCAAAAAGAACACTTATGATATTGCAACGGCCCCCAATATTGACCAAGTTCTTGGAGCATCTGAACTGGGGTATGAGGTATCTTCAAAAAGAACACTTATGATATTGCAACGGCCCCCAATATTGACCAAGTTCTTGGAGCATCTGAACTGGGGTATGAGGTATCTTCCGCAGTATTCGATACCCTAGGCCTAGATGATTAGTTGCTGTTACATAAAGTTCAGGCATTTGTTTTTAACTCCACTGCGTCTAATACTGGATCTTTTAGCACAAAAATTGAGTCGGAATATTTTATTTTTACCATGCAAGCATCATTATTTATGAGAAAATTCTTCATCTTAGAGACTAACATAATTATTCAAAGAATATTAGAAATTAAGAAGGATAGAGAAACAAGAGAAGAAGAACTAAGAAAAAAAAATACATTTAAAATTGGAATATATTCCAAGGTTCCTTTCGAAGGACCTCCCAACAGAATTAGCTTCAACCAATTCGTTAAAGCTTTTTAAAAGGTGCGGCCTGTCCCCTGAATTTCTACTAATCGACATTATTTACTGGAAGAATATAGAGATGGAAAGAGAATAATAGAATCACTAAAAGTAATGAATTATATTGTGGAGAGCGGAGTGAAGCTTATGGAAGATTCTAACAACAAAATAAGAAAAAATGAAGAACAGAAACAATTTTTACTAAAAGTACGGCAACGAGCCGTAAACTTGTATAATAAAATGGAAGTACTTGGATAATAAAATGTATATATTATACATACATACATATACACATAAACTCTTTTTCAGACAGTACAAGATTTACGCCATAAGTATCCTGAGTACAGCCGAAAAAGTCTGATTAAACCATATAACTAAAATTTATATTACAAAACTGCACCCTTTGCAGATAAACTCACGTTGGTCTATAATTTTAGCTATGTATATGACACAATTAATGACGTATTTCATAAAGGTATCTTATTCAAATAAAATTTATTTTTTTATTTGGTGGAATATTCATTATTTTACAATTAATTTATTTACTTCTACTACTTTAGAAAAATATTTGAAAAGAAAAATCGTAAATTAGTACTTTTTAAACTTCGGGCCCCATGCGGCACGTGTTAATATTATCTGATTGATTTCAAATTTTGACAATTCTACTTTCTTATCAAAAGGTGCTTAACAAGGAAACCGAATTTTTTTTCACCCTTTATAATAAGGACCACCCTACTATATATGTATGAAACGATTCTTAAGGAGTAAGCTACAAAAAACGGTACAAGATTGGATTCGCGCTAAAATTTAGTATAATGCCGAGCTTACCCTGCCATTACACGGGTCAGTTCTACTAACACTGTCGCTGACACTAATTATTCATGTAAATAGTCAATGATGGGCTTTTTTACTGACAAATCAGCGCTGTCGAGACAGTTTTGAAGTCAGTCCAATTCAGTATTTTAAATGACGGAGTACGAATGCGAAATGGTGCCTTTTGAATAATTAATTAAAAAATCTCAAAATTTCTTAATTTTAGAAAAAAATGGCAGAAAATAAATTAATTAACCTTATAGAAAACTACGAGGAAAATCCTTGCTTATAGGATTTAAACTCTACTATATACAGGCGGGTGGACTTAAAAAGCAAAGCGTAGGATGGCATCGCAGTCAAGGAATCATGTATACTGGAGCGCGTTCAAAAACCTTACTATGGTAAACCACGAGGTAAGCTGTGGTTATGCTGCGTAACTTCACTTAACCGCGAAAGTTTATGTTTAACCACGGAGGTTTTTGAACGCACCGTAGTTAACTACGAATTAAAAAAAAAATGAAATTTTTGTTTTCAAAAAATAATCTCCGCTATTTGCTCAAATTATTTTGTATGTGTCCATTAATTACTTATTTTCAATAATTTCCCAAATCCCACTTTGATTTGTTCATTTTTATCATTAAACCAAATGTCAAAAAGTTGTTTTTATTCTTCTTCTTCTTAACTATCGCTAACCATGCTCCCGAGCATGGTTAAAATTTAACTACACCATGGTTAACCACGGGAGTTTTTGAACGCCAAAAAGTTATGCTCGTGGTTATGTTGTAGTTAACCACGGAGTTTTTGAACGACAAAAGTTTACCATAGTTAACCATGGTTAACCATAGTAAGGTTTTTGAACGCGCTCCAGGTCGACGATATTTTAGAAATGAAGTGACTTGCCAGCTAATCGAACGTAACCAACTCAGAGTAAGTGGATTTGACAAACGAAGCCAGTACTGACAGTCAGCAAAACGGACTCGTGTAATCGCCGGGTTAGTACTGTAACGGTCGGTTATATCCCCCTCGCGGGAATTTAGCAAATTTTTAGGGAATCACCTTGCATTCGACTCAAGATTTAAAACGAAGTATGCTGGAGAAAAAGAAATTTTTTTAACAGAAAAAAATAAAAGCGAGTCTATTTTGGAGAAGAAAAAAAAGGTGGACTGACAGAAAAACATTCTTTTTCTTGGTCCGAAAACTTCCTTTGAGATCGGAAATCTCAGGGAAAAATAGCGGTTATTAAAAAGAATTAAATAAACAGATTCTTATTTGATTTAAATGTGCTGCTAGTTATGTTGAAATCCCTAAACCTATTATGGGAACAAATTAATTACCGAGCTCGGAATGGACGTGTCTGATGAGTCAAGCACCCGAAACAGATTTCTTTACGGAAGCCAAGGATAGAAGTTTGCTGTCTGAACGAGGCCGTGAAGAAATATGCCAATAGAGATTTCTAGTTTTGGAGTTTCGTGGTCCCTATGCTGGAGCCCCCCCCCCCCCTTAACAGTAATTTTTTTTTTTTTTTTTTTTTTTTTTTTTTTTTTTTTCAATATATACAAAGCTCTGGAGTGGCTGTACCATTTTGACACCTATGCTCCCCTGGAGGACGAGGTTTTGGTCAGCGACACCCGGTCTGTTAAACTGGAATTAGCTGGGCAAGTCTAATTGCTGTTGTGTTTGGCGAGCATGGAAATTTCGCATACGTTCGAAAATCTAATTAAGGCGACTATCAAGATTTGTGGAAATAGAAAAAAATCAGTCTGAAGGACGCGCCAGTGTTCGTGCTAGGTAACCATTGAAGGGTGCTCATCATTCAGCGAAGAGCGAACCTGATTTAGAATCAGAACGTTATCTGGGTATAGTAACCACTGCACATTTTTTGTCATTCTCAATTTTTTTCTATTTGTTCGATGGTTGATTATTAAGTGTTATTAAACTTTCTTATATTGATTTTTAAATAATTGTAGGTAATTATCCTATTGCCATATATTTTATTTACAGACGTGTAATTATGTATTAACATATTTTCTTATATTTTATTTATATTGTTAAAAAAACAACGTTTTAACCGAAACGATGTTTTTGTTGTATTCTAAGTGAGATTAACGGTATTTGATTTTTGTGTCTGATTTTTTTATGTCTGATTTCTGTAATTTCTTGTCTGATTTATGTTACCAATGTGTGTTTTTGAAGTAAATATTGAATTTACGATTGAGTACACGTCTTTGTTCAGGATGAGGTGGTAAATTTTCCATTGAAACTCTCAGGATGGTTGTGCGGAATCCTTTTCGGGGTGCACTCGTTGTTGCATTCCTTGCGATTTCAGGTCCAATGATTGCGTACACATTCACGATGCACTCGGTAGGAAGCGACCATAGACGAATAGGGACATGAAGAGGATCTCGTATCGACAAAGAGGTAAGTAGTGAACCATGCTGTATCGGCCCGGCCACAAACCCCACTCCCCATATCGGCGAGCTAGCGTTTACCATGTGGCCGGCATAATGTCCCCTAACGGTTCTTTCGGCGGATTAGGGAGGGTGAGTTTTTTCGAATTTTTTATGTCTGGGATTGCTTCCATAGTCAGCTTCTTCTGGGCTTCTGACTCATGGGGTGTTTTGGCCTGAAAATAGAAAAACATGAAAATAAAACAATACTCCAAAACAGACGTAAACAAACCTGTCAGACGCCGACCCGATATAAACTAATTATAAATTTCAAGCTAAAAAGAAAAATAATAAATAAAAAATGATTATAAAAAAAATACCTGCATCATAGTCCTGAAACCCAGTCCACTTCCTTCCTAAAAATAAATAAAAAATTCAAAAATAATATGTTAAAACAAAAATAGTAAACACTTACCTAAACCTAATGTCACCCAGTTAAGAATAAAAAAAGCTTTAGGGAAAGCTTTAATCATAAAACTGGTCGAAACTCCAACCACTGTAAAGTGATCGTGCCGTGGTGAAAAAGCTCCACCAAGCGCCATCTTTCACTTCGACAGAGGAAAAGAAATAAAAGTTCCTTCACCGAAGGAAGCTTTTCCAGTCGATCTGACGAATTCGTAGAGAGACTATCATAGCGTATTTTCAGGGAATTAGATATTGTCAGGGTCTTTACCGGCAATTTGAGATAGGTTAGCTAAGCGTAGAGAAATTTATTAAAAATTTTAATTAAATATTGGTGGCAGATGTCGAATGTCGACAAAATTAATAAATCAAAAAAAAAACCTCAATTTAAAGCGTAGTTAAATATTGGTGGCGGATGTCGCATGTCGACAGAAATAAATTAAAAAAAACACATTTTAGGGCGTAGATAATTGTCGGGTTTTTACCGACAATTACTTGTTAGGTGTATCAAATAATAAAAAGACTAACAACATAGTCGTGTGGGAACCAAATCGTTGGTGGAGGTTTTTGTTAAGTCGAATATCGACTGTAGTTATTGAAATATCTAGCAGAGATTTACTGTTTTAGGAATCTCTGTTAAGGAATTTAATTTAAATACACTGCTTAGCGGTTTTTTTCTATAAGTCGAATATCGACTGTAGATGTTAATCCTCGATCAGAGATTTACTGGTTAGGAGTCTCTGTTGGAGGAACTCAATTTAAAATATAATTCGGCGTAAAGCTATAATTATTCAATAAAGTTCCAAACCACAGGAGCTTGTAAAGTCGAATCTCGACTAAAAAACAAGAAAAAAAAATTTTTTTTAGCTTAGCCAACCAGCAGGTTGAGCAAAAGTTGCTAAATAGCACATAATTAAACTCCAATTTTGTTGAGAGTAAAAACAAAAAAGGAAAGGGGTAAATTGAATCATCTTAAAGCAAAAAAAGGGGGTTTGCATATGCATAAACACACTCATAAAGATTCAGGAAATAATTCGACAATTACGAGTTGCAGATGCAACTAAAAGACTACGAATAAATCAACAATTCTCCTGTGTGCACCGAACACCGCAAGGTCGTACAGATCTATAATAAGTCGGTTACGGTAGAAGCACAGTAAATATTTTAACCAGAGAATTATTGGTCAACTGCAGCAGCTGGGAGACATCCGGCGCGGCAGTGACCTAATTATATCTTGATAAAAGAATTTAGAATGAACAAAAGAATAAAGGTAAAAGGGGCATTGAGAATGAATATTTGAATGATTTATTAATGAATTTACTTGCAGATAAATAGAAGCAGCAATCAGCAGATTTAAATTGTTAAATTTTAGGAATCTAACTTAATTTGAATAGAAAGCAAAGTAATATAGAGTAATTTAGAAATAATTAGATATGTAATTTGAAATGGGGGACGTACTAACTTTTGCGTCTTCCCTCATCTCATTGCAATATATAAGTGATATATGTATATATATTGCCAATAAAAACTTTTACTTCACATATTTTATATTAATATTATTCCTTTATTTAATACGTTTATTTAACATTTATCCATTATTATATTTAATAGTTTTAGATTTTAATAGTTTAAGATTTTTCTATTTTTTATTATGTCACACCGAAAATTACATAACGGTTTTTAATTAGACAACTTATTATAGGAGACTTCCTTATCGAATCAACTCCTAACTAATACTCTCACAAATATTCAAAATTATTTTTAATATCACAATATTTGTGTGGCTATGTTTTTAAAATTGATTCTGTGTACAGTGTATACATACGTGATATGACAATCCAAATTCCCCAAGTGTATTTAATAGTAGTAGTGAGAATCCAAATTGTGACGTAACCAAAAACACTGTGCTTAAAATTATTAGAACAGAAACTGAGTGGATACTTGAATAAAACTTATTACAACGAAACGCGTATATACAAGTAGCGACTGCTACATAACTCCCCTTTCAGCGCGAGCGTCCATGAATGTACTATCATACTTTATTTTAATATTTAATTACTCAAATAAAACAAAAAAAAATTTTTAATTTTATAACCGAAATGAAACTTTTTTCTTTGAACTTCTAGTTACTGGTTTTTCATTGTCTTCCTTTTTTTCAATAAAGGCGGGTTTTAATCTATCAATTGATACTACCGTTATTTTTCCGTTGACGTCAATCGTGAAATTTTTTTTATTTCTCTTAATAACTTTAAAAGGACCTTCATAAGGATCCTGTAAGGATCCCCTACTTCTATCTGTCCTCAAAAACACGAATTCGCAATCTTCTAAGTCTTTTGGAACATAGAAATTTCTTCTTTGATCCCGAGAATCTGTTGGCACGATGTTCCTCATGTGATCTCGTAATTGTTCTACTAGGTCTGTTGGATCTGATACTTGGTGTGGATCCCTCACAAAGAATTCTCCGGGGATACGTAATGTTTGACCATAAACTAATTCAGCCGGACTACACTTAAGATCCTCCTTAACTGTTGTTCTTAAACCTAGTAATATAGCTGGTATGTGCCACAACCAATTTGGATTAGACATCTTAGCTCTAAGAGATGCTTTTAACTGTCTGTGTAGCCTCTCCACCATTCCGTTTGATTGTGGGTGATACGCCGTTGTTCGAATCCTTAGGAACCCATAATAATTTTGAAAATTCCTCAAAAAGTTTTCCTTCAAATTGACCTCCTTGGTCCGTAGTAACTGTCAATGGAATCCCAAATCTCGGAAAATATTGCTCATATAATGTCTTGACTACTATGCTGGCTGTAATACTCTTAAGTGGGTATACTTCCGGCCACCTGGTGAATCGATCCACTACGGTTAACAAGTATACGAATCCTTCCACCGGATGCAATGGTCCTACCAAATCTACATGGATGTGTTCAAACCTTCCCATAGGTATCTGGAACTTTTGTATTGGAGATTTTGTATGTCTGTGAATTTTCGCTTTTTGACACGTTATACATGACTTCGCCCATAAATTAATATCAGTATTCATCCTAGGCCAAAAATATCTTCTTGTAATTAATTTCCTGGATGTGATAAGTTATGGATTTTGTCAAATACGCTTCTTCGTAATATCTCTGGTACGAATGGACGATCTCTACTAGTGGAACACTCTAACCAGATTTTACTTTCTAAGAAAGGTACATCTGTTTCCACTAAAATGAATTTCGAACTTTTATTTGGGTTTTCAATCAACTGTTTTAACTCTGTATCATCCTTTTGTGCTTCTGCGATAATGCTTAAATCTATTTGTTTTTCGCTAACCGCGTCACAATTGCTATTTTCTACGGTTACCCGTGATAAAGTATCAGCTACTACATTTGATTCTCCCTTGATGTATCTTATATCGGAGGTGAATTGGGTAACATAGTCTAATTGTCTTGCTTGTCTTGGACTTCTCTCCGCTTTGGTCCAAATTGCGGATGTTAAAGGTTTGTGATCCGTGAATACTGTAAATTCACGACCTTCCAAAAAATCAATCAATCAATCAATCAATCAATCAATCAATCTGCTTAATGGAAGTAGGTGAAGGGAAATCTTGGATGAATTTAATTCTATTTTCAGAAGGAAGAATCCCGTCCTTCGTAATTTTGTGACTTAAAAATTCAATTTCATGTACACCAAAAAGACATTTCCCTGGATTAATATTTATTCCATATTCTTCTAAACGGCCAAACACCTGCTCTAAGTGTTTCTTGTGTTTCTCCTTATTTTTGCTTGCAACCAATATATCGTCAATGTAGACAAAAACGAATTCCAAACCAGTTAAAACTCTATCCATAAATCGTTGGAAAGTTTGAGCAGCATTTCTAAGTCCAAAGGGCATTCGAGTAAATTCGAATAAACCGAAAGGTGTAGTTATCGCTGTCTTATAGATATCTTCCTCTGCCATAGGTATGTGATGGTAAGCTCTCACTAAATCAATCTTCGAAAATATGGTACAACCATTCAAATTTAACGTAAAATTTTGAATGTGAGGAATCGAGTATCTGTCTGGAATTGTTACTGAGTTTAGTCTCCGGTAATCTCCGCATGGTCGCCAATCAGTGGAATCTTTCTTTGGAACCATGTGTAGTGCTGATGAGACTGATGATGAAGATGTTCTGCATAAGCCTAATTTTACCATGTGCTCGAATTCTAATTTAGCGATTTTAAATTTATTAGTGTCGAGTCTTCTAGGTCTTGAAAATGGTAGTTGACCTTTAGTGGTAATAGTATGCACTATATTATGTCGTACAGGTAAATCATAGCGTGGAGGTTGAGTTAGAGAGGGAAATCTAGCTAAAACATTACCATATTCACTATCAAAGGTACAATTCCTGGGTGAAGGAGAATCTGTTTTAATCATGATTCCATTAACTGTTAACTCGGTGTTACCATCTATTATTCTCTTATTTTTTAGATCAACCAGCAAATTGAATCCAGAAAGAAAATCTGCGCCAATAATAGGTTTGTCGACGCTTGCTATAATGAACGGAAAAGTTAAATCTCGTCTTAATCCAAAGTCTATCTTAAGAAGTTTTTCTCCGTAAGTATGGATAATTGATCCGTTAGCTGCTATAAGAATTAAATTTGGATTTCTCTTACATTTGCCACAATATGAATTCGGTATTACTGATAATTCCGCTCCTGTATCAATTAGAAATTTAAGTTTATTTTCTTTATCGTAAATAAAAAGTCTATTCGATTTTTTTGGAGTATTATTTTTAAAACACGCTGAAGGGATATTTAGTTTTTTTGATTATTATAGTTGCAAGGTTTAATACATCTTTTAGCCTTGTCGCCGAATTTAAAATGAAACCAACAAAATGGTTTATTATTATTATTATTGTATTTCGATCTATCACGGCTTCTACTTCTAGACCTTGACCTATGATGAAATTCATTATTCCTATTAAATGTAAGTTTCTTAATTAAATCTGTTAAATTTTCAATTTTATTCTCTAAATCATTAACCTTCTTAGCATAATCAATGTTATTTATATTAATACATTTTTGGTTTATAAAAGGATTTGAAGAACAATCATTGATGGATGAAGTATACGGAAATCTCGAACATTCGAAAATTTTATCTGCTAACGTTAGAATATCTGTTTTGTTTATCAGAGGACATCAATGCGATGCTAATACTAGGCGGTAATTTTCGCATCCAAAGTTTTCTAATCAGGTCCTTTCCTAAATTTGAAGATGTTCCTGCAAGTATCTCCATTGATCTATAAAATTCTGATGGTTTTCTATCTCCCATCTCAGAATTGCACAATAATTGTTCCAACTTTTTCTCTTCAGATTCTGTAAATCGTTGAATTAATGTTGTTTTCAATGCTTCATACTTGTTTTCCGGTGGTGGGTTTTGAATGAAATCCAATATATTCATTATTATCTCTAAAGGAAGAGCTTGGATGACATGTTCATATTTAGTCTCATCCAGTCTAATTATTTTCTAGTTAAATGGGCTTTCTGTTAAAATAAACCATGCTTCTGGGCATGGAGACCAGAAAGTTGGTAGCTTAACAGCCGATGCACTAATATTCTCATTATCAACGTGCATTCTTTCACTATCACCACCTTGGACACTCATATTAATCACAATTTTTTAAATAAAACTCGCGTAAAAAGAAGTTCAATAAAATTTCGACTTTACTTAAAAACTTCGCGATACTTTAAAATAACACCCGTGGACGTTCGCGAAAAGAGTCGATTAATACTCAAACTTAAATAAATTCCCGAAAATTTTATTCAAGTCTCACTTCCTAAAAAAAAAATTTTTAGAGGAAAAATATTTGAAAGAGGAAATAAATTGAATTGTCACCACTACTAAATTGTGTAAGTGTAATGTTCTTTTTTTAGTGTAAGCAATTCCATACAATTTAAATTTTAAAATTAATATTTAATTAAAATAAATACTTGGTCTCCTCAATAAAAAATTGAACCTCTTCTTAAAATTTTTCACCACATGCTTTTCTTTCTTGAATCTTCTTCTTTTCTTCGTAAAATTTTCAAAATTTTCTTCATATCTTCTTTCTTCATAAATTTTCTTTCATAAAAATTTTTTAAAATTCTTCTTTCTTCTTTTTTCTTTGAAAAATTTCTTCGTTCTTCTAATGTCGGGGTCACCAATATGAAATGGGGGACGTACTAACTTTTGCGTCTTCCCTCATCTCATTGCAATATATAAGTGATATATGTAAATATATTGCCAATAAAAACTTTTACTTCACATATTTTATATTAATATTATTCCTTTATTTAATACGTTTATTTAACATTTATCCATTATTATATTTAATAGTTTTAGATTTTAATAGTTTAAGATTTTTCTATTTTTTATTATGTCACACCGAAAATTACATAACGGTTTTTAATTAGACAACTTATTATAGGAGACTTCCTTATCGAATCAACTCCTAACTAATACTCTCACAAATATTCAAAATTATTTTTAATATCACAATATTTGTGTGGCTATGTTTTTAAAATTGATTCTGTGTACAGTGTATACATACGTGATATGACAATCCAAATTCCCCAAGTGTATTTAATAGTAGTAGTGAGAATCCAAATTGTGACGTAACCAAAAACACTGTGCTTAAAATTATTAGAACAGAAACTGAGTGGATACTTGAATAAAACTTATTACAACGAAACGCGTATATACAAGTAGCGACTGCTACATAATTTATAGGAGAGAATATAAGTATTTTAAACCATTTTTTATCTTTGATTCCGCGATTTTTTTAAACATTACAGAAAGCTGAATTCAAGAAAAAGGTAAATATTGTGGATTCTTCATTTTGGAAGAATATAAATTTATAAAATATTTAAAAAAATTTATTATTACGGCTGTGCGCCGTAACATTGGTCCTTCGAGCCGGATAAAAGTGGTCAAATAGTTATATCCTATAAATTACACTTAGTTTAAATATTTTTGGGATTATTTTGGTTTAGTAGTTGTAGTTAAATTAACGACAAAATGAAAACTACATTAAAAATGCAAGGCACGTTGGAGACACAGCTAAGGCAGACAATCTCCAACTATAATAAGACTTCCAAGCATAGAAGAACGACAGGTTATATAAAAGGGAAGATCGAAACTATTAAAATAATATGGGACAGGTTTGAGAGTAATTACCTAGAATTAGGTGCAGCCGATGTTACTACCATCAAAGACGAAAGTGTCCGGGACGAAGTAGTTCGGTACGTACAAGGCACTCAGTTTCAGGATTTTGAGGAATCATACTCAGAATTCATGGGTGACTTGCAAGATGCGCTAGAGGCATGCATTGCTCAGAAAGCTGAAGAATCGAAACAAAAGATTCAAGTTAGTGAGCAAACAAGCGCACCCAAGGCCATTGTAAAACTTCCGACCATTGAAATTCCAAAGTTCGATGGCCAATATACTTCATGGAGGACTTTCCATGATCGTTTCGTATCATTGATACACAGTGAAGAACGACTGACTGCAGTCGATAAACTTCATTATTTAAAAAACAGTCTCACAGGGGAAGCTAGAAGAGACTTAGACGCATTCGACATGACGCCAGAAAATTATGCGCCAGCATGGGAATTACTATGCAAACGATACAACAAGCGGGGGTTATTAATATACGCCCAATTTAAATTATTATTTAATCAATCAAAGATTAAAAATGAGTCTTATAAAGACATAAGAGCAGTGCTAGATGAACTGCATCGCGTTAAGCATGGCTTACAAGTCCTTAAGGTCGATATTACCAACTGGGATCCCATATTTGTGTATGCAACGGCACAAGGATTGCCGGATAAAACACGAAATCTTTGGGAACAGTTGATTGCTAAATCGGACGATTTGCCGTCGTTAGCAGATTTTAGCAAATTTATGGAAGAAAGGTATCGCAGTTTAGAAGCCACCAAAGATATTAATCAAAATATATCAAATCGAAAAGTCAGAAAGGGTGGCAAGGATCGGATTCGAACTGCGAGTTATCATATCAGCCAACACAATGTTGACAAACAAGGCCGAGATAATTGTTGGCGAGAAAATAAAGAAAGGTATCAACAAAAAGGGTTTGTTAATAATAACAAGGGGGATTATAGAAAGTTGAAAGCCAGGAACGTTCACTGTCTAATGTGCAGACAACAACATTTCCTATCTCAATGCCAAACATTCAAGGGTTTGGACATGAACGCGAGACGGAGATGGCTGACAGAAAATAGGGTGTGTGACAACTGCCTGAGGTCACACCCAAATGCAACATGCACCAGCAGCAATAGGTGTCCCCAATCTGGAAAAAAGCATCATGTGTTGTTGCATGATGGATCCACACAAGAGGGAAGTTGTCAGGGAAAATTGGGTAATAAAGAGGAGAATCCCAACAATCAAACTAGCACCAACTGCAATTATAGCAGGAATAACACGCAATCAATGCTAGCGACAGCAGTGGTAAAAATTAAGGATGATAAAGGAACCCATCTGACTCTGCGAGCGCTAATCGATCCTGGATCGCAAAGTTCGTTCATAACCGAAACGGCATATCAATCCTTACAAGCAGATACCATACCAGCTGCATTAGAGGTGACCAGTATAGCATCCGTTCCAGTGGCAACATCAACTAAGATAGCTTGCGTTTCATTGCTGTCCATCATAGACCCTAAGTTCGAGCGCACGTTGCAGGCCTATGTCATCAAAAACATTACCAGTGTATTCCCACCAAAAAGAATTGAGTGGAAAAAATGGTCACACATTGATGGCCTAGAGTTGGCTGACCCAAATTACACCGAACCAGGTCGAATCGATGTTCTATTAGGTGTCGACGTGTACGCAGACATCGTACAAGATGGTCTACGCAAAGGGGTCAACCAATCGCCAGTCGCTCAAAACACCAGTTTAGGATGGATAATTTTTGGCAAAGCAGCTTCAGGTACACAGAATCCAAATAAAGCGAGTTTTTCAACGTTTACCCTCCAGCAGACGGATACCTTACAAGAGTTAAATAACTAAATGAAGAAGTTTTGGGAATGGGAGGAGTTGGACACCGGACGACGCCTAACAGTTGAGGAAGAAAAGTGCGAGAAACACTATGAGGATCACACAAAACGCCATCCAAATGGTCACTTAGCATACCGTTCGTGGGCGGTGGCCCACCCGATCTAGGAGAATCTAGAGGACAAGCAATGTCTAGGCTAGTCCAAATGGAAAGAAGATTGTCTCAGAATGTAGAGCTACGCGAAGCCTACACACAATGTTTGAGGGAGTACATTGATTTAGGGCATATGAAAGTAACCACAGGGCAAACACCCCACAGGTATTACATGCCGCATCATGCCGTAGTCAAGGAGAGCACTACGACAAAGGTGAGGGTGGTATTTGATGCTTCAGCTAAAACCTCGAATAAAAAAGCTTAAATGAGCAGATGTTAAACGGACCAACACTACAACCTAAATTATTTGCTACTTTATTAAATTGGAGACAGTACAAATACGCGGTAACGGCTGATATCGAAAAAATGTACAGAATGATATCTGTAAGTCCTTCAGACAGAAAATATCCAACGATTTTATGGAGAGAAAATCCTAAAGAACCAGTACAAGAATATGAGTTACAAACCGTCACCTTCGGCACGACAGCGGCACCATACTTAGCCATAAAAACGTTACAAAGGCTAGCCACTGACGAAATCACACAATGGCCAAAGGCAGCCAGAAAGGTTTTTACGGACTTTTATGTGGATGACCTACTTACTGGGGCAGACACATTGCCAGAGGCATTAGAACTTCAAGGGGAATTAATTGATCTATTGAGATCTGGGGGGTTTCATCTAAGAAAATGGGTTGCTAACCATCAATCTCTACTAGAAGCAATCCCAGCGGCAGATCGCGAAATACAACTGCCGCTACAAGTCAAAGAAGATAATCAAATCAAGGCACTGGGTATCTATTGGCACCCAGCCAAAGATTACTTCTCATACGCGATAAAGGAATCGGAATTCGCGCAACTAGCCAAGACAAAAGGAAAAATTTTGTCCGAGGTGGCTAAACTATACGACCCGCTAGGCTGGATAGCCCCATGTATAGTTATTGCCAAGTTAATCATGCAGAAATTATGGATGAACGGGTATCAATGGGATGACCCAGTGGATCAAGAAATCCAACAAGAATGGACCCAGTTCAAGGAACAACTTCCCCACATTCAAAACCTTAGAATACCGAGATGGTTGAAAACAAGTACAGGAAATAAGAGGTGTCAATTAATGGGATTTTGCGACGCATCCGTACGAGCGTACGCAGCCGTGGTGTACATCAGAACCGTTTTAGAGAATGAAAGTATTGAAACGACATTGCTGGTGGCAAGAACGAGAGTTGCTCCCATCAAACCAATGTCTTTACCGCGATTAGAATTATGTGGAGCAGTGCTTCTCAGCAAATTAATCCGGCAAATCAAGATAAACATGCATCTCCAAGACATCCAAAGCAAATGCTGGACTGATTCCAAAGTAGTTCTAGCGTGGTTAAAAGGCATGCCAAATAAGTGGAAGACATTTGTAGCCAATCGAATAGTGGAGATCAGTGAAAATGCTGATAGAACATCCTGGCATTATGTCTCCACCAAGGAAAATCCAGTGGACTTACCGTCAAGAGCAGTAATGCCAGCAAAACTTCAAGAAGCATCAATTTGGTGGCAGGGTCCTACGTGGTTGCGGAAACCAGAGGACAAATGGCCAAAAGAACTTCTGGTAGATCTTAAAACAGAACTTGAAGCCAAGACAACCACCAAAACCCTGATGACAAACCAACCAATCATCACTGAATGGTGGATGAAGTTTTCCTCGCTAACAAAAACACTGCGAGTCATGGCGTACTGCCATCGGTTTATTCATAATAGTCGAAGTAAGAAAGAGCGGCGCAACTCGCAGCTATTAGCGAAAGAAATCGAATGGGCAAGGACGAAACTAATCCAATTAGCCCAGAAACAAATGTTCCCCAAAGAATGCGAACAATTAAGTAACATCAAAACGATCCACAAATCTAGCCAATTAGCCAAACTATACCCATTTATGGCAGAAGATGGTACAATAAGAGTAGGAGGCAGACTACAAAATGCAAATCTAAGCTACGACACTAAACACCCTATAATCTTACAAAGGCATCATCACGTCACCAATCTTATTATTGATCATTTCCATAAGACAACGCTCCACGAGGGAGCACAACTAGTATTAAACACGATTAGGAACCAATATTGGATTACGAACGGGATGCTAGCCGTAAAGGAGAGAATTTATAAATGTGTGACATGCATTCGATATAGAGCTACAGCACCATCTCAAATAATGGGAAGATTACCAAGCGCAAGGATCACGCCAGCCAACCCATTCGAAAACGTAGGGGTAGACTACGCCGGGCCCATAGAACTAAAAATGTCCAAACATAAGGGATCAAAAGTATATAAAGGATACTTCTGTATCTTTATATGCATGTGTACGAAAGCAATTCATATAGAGGTAGCATCAGACATGACTACTGAAGCTTTCATAGCAGCATTGAGGAGGTTTATCGGACGGCGAGGATTATGTCGGAATATTTATTCAGACAACGGAACAAACTTCGTAGGAGCTAATAAACAATTACAGTCTCAGATGAAGCAGGTCCTAAATGATGCCACCGCGCAGGCCGCTGATGAACTTGCCAATCTGAACATACAATGGCACTTTAACCCACCAATAACTCCACACTTCGGAGGCTTATGGGAGGCCGGTGTTAAAAGCATTAAACATCACCTGAGACGCATTAATAATTCAGAATACTTACCTTCGAAGAACTAACCACATTACTCATTCAAATAGAAGCTTGCCTGAATTCCCGACCGCTATGCCAGCTGTCGGCCGACCCATCATACCTAGAGATACTTACTCCTGGGCATTTTTTGGTAGGAAGAAATCTCAAGGCAGTACCAGAAGTAACATCCAAGGACAACATACCATACTTAGATCGTTGGAAACATGTACAGCAACTTTTACAACGATTTTGGACTCAATGGTCACAGGAATATTTATTGGAACTCCAAAAACGAAACAAATGGTTATTACAACAACTAAACCTCAAAATAGGCCAGGTAGTTATCATTATGGACGATAATCGCCCACCAGCACAATGGCCACTCGGGGTAGTACACGAAATACACCCAGGATCCGATAACCAGAGATAATAACATTAATATTAATAAATAATGGAGGCGAATTTTAAAGAATCTTGGGGCCAAATAATGGGTACCTGCTCATTGAGTGATGAGGAGCTGATTCGGTTAATTGATGAGGTCTCACCTGACTTCCTAGATGTAAAGTCACCAGCAGGGTCGCCATCTAGGACGATAGAGATACCCACTACTCATGGAAAAAACATCTTAGAGGAAGAAGCTAGAGAGGAAGATATACCCATAACTCGCGGCAAAAACTTATCAGAAGAATTAGTTACCGAGAAATATGAAGAGTTCAGCGACATGTGGGAGATTGGGTCTCCAGGTCCATCGGCGAAAATTCAAGATATCCCCACCACGCCAGGGAAAAACCTCCCTAGCGAAGAACACACGAACGACGAAACGGAAGACGTTGGTGACATAGGGGAAATGGATCCACCAGCAATACAACCACAATTAGAGAATCCGCTGATAGTGGAAGATGAGGCACCACTAATAGAAGCCGATAGTCCCATAATGCCGGAACCAGCCTCAGCGATCGTAGACGATTTAGGTAGACCACCACCAACATGCTTAGAGGAAAAAATGTACCATCAAGTCACCACGGAAGGAGTTCTCTTTTACTTAACGTACCAGCAGTTACAATCCATACCGTTAAAGAAAATACAGGAGAAACAGCGAAGACGATATACGGTGTACATAGGTGATACACACCAGGTAAGGCTGAGATTGTCAGAAAGTGGGAAAAAGATCTGGTCAGCCTATAAAGCCAGGAATCCTAACCGCAAAAATAACAACCGGCGGGACCGGAATAACAGTAGTACACCTAATTAAATTCAAATAAAAAAAATTTGATTACGTGCGATTACGATCACTGCCACGGCCACGGTCTTGCTGGCCCATCCTGTTAGGCTGTTGAACCGGACGTCTGCGCCCGTTAACAAATAAAAGTAAAATGTGTATTTTAAAATATTTTTAGGCTCGTATTCATCGACCTGGATAATAAATATCGTGGATATTTCGTATTTACCGACCATGATTTTAGGATGCACGGATAAAGTTAATACCAGCTGACCTGGTAATATTTTAAACCTTAAACCCTAAAAATATTTTAAAATACGCATTTTAATTACCTTGATTTTCTTTATTAACTTCGCGCAACCGGCACTCGAATATAAACAAACACCACCTAATCGCACTCATGGGACTGCTAAAGGGGAAGTCTGACTATTCAAAGTCTCCAAAATCGAGGGAAAGCTTTACGCGAAAGCTCTTTTTGTAATCTGGGGAAGCGTTGTTAGATCTAACAAAAATCTAACATCTAGAATCGCGGGCATAGATAATATGAATTAAAGGTAGATTAAGCACATACATTGAATTTTTATATTAGGTTACTTAGATAAGCTTACACATTGAATTTTATAGATAGACTAAATTAGAGTAAGGGTATACATAGAATTTTATACATAGTGAAATATAAACGTAAAATAAAAGAAAAATTAATTTTTTGATGAGACGCATCAACGGGGGGGAGAATGTTTTGGCCTGAAAATAGAAAAACATGAAAATAAAACAATACTCCAAAACAGACGTAAACAAACCTGTCAGACGCCGACCCGATATAAACTAATCATAAATTTCAAGCTAAAAAGAAAAATAATAAATAAAAAATGATTATAAAAAAATACCTGCATCATAGTTGTTTAGGGCTTCGATAGCCTATATATAAAAACTCAGTGAATGAATGAGACGTTTTTTCTCTAACGGTGATAATTCAATATTTAACAATTTATTATAATCTTCTTCAATTAAACTAACTAAAATTATTAATACAATTCAATCTTTCGATTTTAAATTTACAAACTTTAACTCTGCTCTGAAGTCTCTTCTAATTTCGGACAGTCGTGTCTGTGGAACCTTTGGTTGTTGCAAAAGCTTTCTCCCTGTATAGTTGATATTCCTTTGAACTTGGATGGTCGTGACTGTAGATATCCCTGACTGTGGTGCGGAACCTTGCTGGAATTTAAATTGATTTATTAATTTATTTGATATTTGCATTAGCCTCAGGGCAACTAATGCAACCAAGAATTTATATTAGCTCAGTGCGGCTAATATAATAAGAAATTCACATTAGCTCAGAAACGTCTAATGTGACCAAATTGAGATCGATAGATTTGATGATAGCTATTTACATTAGCCTCAGGGCAACTAATGTAACCAAGAATTTATATTAGCTCAATGTGGCCAATATAATAAGAAATTCACATTAGCTCAGAAACGTCTAATGTGACCAAGTTGAGATCGCTAGACTTCTACCTCAGAAGCGTTTAGAAGATCAAGAGTGATCTGAAGCTTTTGGACAACGCGCTCCGATATTTATTTGCTCCACTGTAATGCGTCAGTGGAACCTGGTGGGGAGCTTCGGGAACTGTGCTGCGTCAGTGGAACCTGGTGGGGAGCTTCAGAAGCCGCTTTCCAGCTTGCGTTGCTTGTCTGTGTATGTAGTAGTGTTAAGCTTGGAAACTGACATTTCTATCAGCTGTGAGGTAAGTATTTTGATATTTGATTTTATTGAGTTTTATTTTAATTTAATATGTATTTTTTCAGGTTCCTGGTAGGCGCTCTTGGTTATGCTGTGGTGGATCTTCAGTGTTGTCAGGTGAGTAATTTTGTTTGGTAAGAACTGATACTTTGTGGTAAATTAATTTTCGTTTTAGGATGGATGCAGCCGACCATCAAATTTATTATTGTTTTTAACTCGGGGGACAATTTATGGATGCGTGGAACGGTTTCAATGATAAGTATGTTTATACGCTTTATTCTTCAACTAATATTTATATTTTTAGGAAAGGCTTGATGAGATTGAACAATAGTCCTGAAACCCAGTCCACTTCCTTCCTAAATATAAATAAAAAATTCAAAAATAATATGTTAAAACAAAAATAGTAAACACTTACCTAAACCTAATGTCACCCAGTTAAGAATAAAAAAAGCTTTAGGGAAAGCTTTAATCATAAAACTGGTCGAAACTCCTACCACTGTAAAGTGATCGTGCCGTGGTGAAAAAGCTCCACCAAGCGCCATCTTTCACTTCGACAGAGGAAAAGAATTAAAAGTTCCTTCACCGAAGGAAGCTTTTCCAGTCGATCTGACGAATTCGTAGAGAGACTATCATAGCGTATTTTCAGGGAATTAGATATTGTCAGGGTCTTTACCGGCAATTTGAGATAGGTTAGCTAAGCGTAGAGAAATTTATTAAAAATTTTAATTAAATATTGGTGGCAGATGTCGAATGTCGACAAAATTAATAAATCAAAAAAAAAACCTCAATTTAAAGCGTAGTTAAATATTGGTGGCGGATGTGGCATGTCGACAGAAATAAATTAAAAAAGAAACACATTTTAGGGCGTAGATAATTGTCGGGTTTTTACCGACAATTACTTGCTAGGTGTATCAAATAATAAAAAGACTAACAACATAGTCGTGTGGGAACCAAATCGTTGGTGGAGGTTTTTTGTTAAGTCGAATATCGACTGTAGTTATTGAAATATCTAGCAGAGATTTACTGTTTTAGGAATCTCTGTTAAGGAATTTAATTTAAATACACTGCTTAGCGGTTTTTTTCTATAAGTCGAATATCGACTGTAGATGTTAATCCTCGATCAGGTTAGGAGTCTCTGTTGGAGGAACTCAATTTAAAATATAATTCGGCGTAAAGCTATAATTATTCAATAAAGTTCCAAACCACAGGAGCTTGTAAAGTCGAATCTCGACTAAAAAACAAGAAAAAAAAATATTTTTTTTAGCTTAGCCAACCAGCAGGTTGAGCAAAAGTTGCTAAATAGCACATAATTAAACTCCAATTTTGTTGAGAGTAAAAACAAAAAAGGAAAGGGGTAAATTGAATCATCTTAAAGCAAAAAAAGGGGGTTTGCATATGCATAAACACACTCATAAAGATTCAGGAAATAATTCGACAATTACGAGTTGCAGATGCAACTAAAAGACTACGAATAAATCAACAATTCTCCTGTGTGCACCGAACACCGCAAGGTCGTACAGATCTAAGACGGTTACGGTAGAAGCACAGTAAATATTTTAACCAGAGAATTATTGGTCAACTGCAGCAGCTGGGAGACATCCGGCGCGGCAGTGACCTAATTATATCTTGATAAAAGAATTTAGAATGAACAAAAGAATAAAGGTAAAAGGGGTATTGAGAATGAATATTTGAATGATTTATTAATGAATTTACTTGCAGATAAATAGAAGCAGCAATCAATAAGATTTAAATTGTTAATTGTTAAATTTTAGGAATCTAACTTAATTTGAATAGAAAGTAAAGTAAAATAGAGTAATTTAGAAATAATTAGATATGTAATTTATAGGAGAGAATATAAGTATTTTAAACCATTTTTTATCTTTGATTCCGCGACTTTTTTAAACATTACAGAAAGCTGAATTCAAGAAAAAGGTAAATATTGTGGATTCTTCATTTTGGAAGAATATAAATTTATAAAATATTTAAAAAATTTTATTATTACGGCTGTGCGCCGTAACATGGGGCATGACGAAGTATAATGGCATCCAAAAATACTTTGCGCTGCCACCTGTCCGAGATTCCCTGGATTTGTCCTAGTTTGGAGGGCGTCCGGGAGGGGGATTTAAGTCTCCAGGTAAAACCCGCGTACCTTTTGTGTTAAAAATCTTAATTAAAAATTGACTCGTAGGCCGCATCCAAGCAAACTTCGGAGTGGCAAAAATGCAAAAAATAGTTATCAAACGTACCCCGATCCGAAACGAGAAGAGCATTTTATCCAGTAGGAACCCAAGTTTGTAGTTGTCAAAAGACTCTGTGTGAAACCGATTTCTTTGCAGATCAAAATAACCAAACAGGTGCCAGAGTTATTAGCGTTTAAGTACTAATAAGATACCAAAATAAAAGATGGTCTGGCAGGCCCTTTGCACTTGGCCAGACCTGGTAGACCTCTGTTTTCTAGTATAAATATGTTCAAGCTTTAATTTGGTTTTAGGTTGAAACTCGATAGGTCAGTTGCGGCCCCAAAACAACAACATTAAAACCAAGCCAAGCCATTAACACCAGATTTGACCAGACAGACCAAAATATTTTTTTTACTTCGTAAGTATAATTTTTAAGAGTAATTCCAATCTCTTACCCGGACGGTCACCCTTCCGGAAAACGGACATACTAAATTTGGGCACTAGTTCCGCCCAGGCAGATCACGATTTTCTTATGGCCGCTGTGAGTATTAACATTTCGAAAACATTGTATCCTCATTCTCGTTTTTGCAGCTAACTCTAATACAGGTATAGTACTTGCAGCATCGTTACTGTGGGTTTAAATTCTTTACATTACTGATTAACTTTTTGTAAAATTTTTCTTGTGTCAATCATTTGCTCCTCTTCTATTTCGAGCACATTTATTTTCCGTCTCTGTTTCCGCTTCTCATTTTTATTTACACCGTTTATAACTAGGTTCTACCCAGGCTCAACCCAGTCTTAAACGGGGGTCGAGTTGAAACTGGGTCAACTCAACCCAACTTCTACCTGGGTCGAGTTGATTTTTCGCCTCATATACTCTGGTTACGTTAGAATTTGGTTGAAGTAACATTTCTTTTGTTTGTTTACCATCCGTGAAATCCGCCTATGGCGTTAGTTTTATCTTCGTTGTTTTTGCTTGCACAGGTATAAAACAATTACACAGCACAAAAATTTGAAGTTATGTTTTGATTTCAGTTCAACACTATTTCAAACTAGGGTTTGCAATCCCCTGCTACATTTTCAATCCCGGGATTTCACGATTACATTATCCAAATCCTGGGATCCCGGGATTGGTACCGGGATTAGGATTGGAATACTTATGAAAAATACCAGGGATCGTAAATAACTGTTATATTTGTATTTTTGAGTTAAAAAATCAAATAGGGAATGTTGTCAGATCTGCATAAAATTTGTACTGGATACTCAGAATAACGAGTTCTACGCTGTGGTGGGGTTACTTTTAAATTGTATACTTTTATTATAAAACTCAGGTTTAATAGTTAATATAAATTTTAATGTTTTTAAATTAAAAATAAAAGTTATATGTATATTATTAAAAAAGTTTTAGGTCATTAAAAACACTTATTTTTGTTTTTTATTTGCAAACTCTTTCAAAACTGTTATGAGAAGTGTTGATTTTTATAATTGTAGGGGTATTTTTAACCCCTTAAGGTTGAAATAATTTTTTTTGCCTGACAGTACGCCCACAATCGAATTTGAAACATAAACTTGATGTTTTTACTATTTTTTCTATTTGTAGCCAATTTAGGGGTGGTTTCAACCCTTTAGGATCGCCCCTTATCGTAAAGTTCGCATTGATTTAGTACAAATCAACCACCTTCGCAAATAAATATTAAAAAAGTGTATTTCATTGTATTAGTTTTCATTATTATTGAAATAATCGCGAAAAACCCCTAAAGAGGGGTGTTTTTGAATTTTTAAGGGTGACACCCATGTTTTAGGGCCGCGGAACCCCGATTTTCGTGATAAGCGATCCCAAAGACCTTTAGGGTTCGATTTTCTTAACGGTGTTATTTTCATTTAAATAAAAGTCCATTTTATATTTCGAACAGAAAAAAACTATTATCTTTAATAACAGTTTTAAAAGATTTGAAACAATACTAGGCAAAAATTAGAATTAAAAATAACTTTTATTATTTTTGGTAAAATTTAATTGTTACTGTTGTCTTAAATCATATATGTTTCAAAATAATTATTATTTTCTGATTTTTTCGATATAAGTTATAGCAGTTACGATCCCTAAAAAATACACATTATCATGTTTGAAATTACATAATAAAACTGGAAACATAATTAAAAAATTGGTTTAATATTATTATTTATTGAAAGAAAACAAAAAAAAAATTAATTCATCATAAAAAGCAAATAAAAAAAAAAGTTATTGTGTATTAAAGAACACAAGGCAGAAGCGAAACATCGTGTACATACTTATGTCTATATGTTCTTTATTATTGTATTTTTTTTTTTCTTCATTTGCTCGTGTCTTGTATTATAATCTAAAATATGAATGAAGCCATAATATTTTAACTCAATTGATAAATCATAGTATAATGAATATTTTGAAAGTAATGCTGTACAGTGTATAAAAAGCAACAAGCCATCTATTTTTAAGTAGCTAAAGCTTGAATTTCTGGCGGAAATTTTATGTGTATCGCCCAACGGAACTTCAGCTAGTTTCAAGTTGTAACCCTTTCATGTACACTGCTGTTATTCACAGCGTAAGCACTTAAATTTACCCTTTTTCACTGGTTAGTATGCTGGTTGTTATTATGGAACACGGCCATAATCTCAATTCTGGCAATATACTTTGTTTTAATACAATTCAAATTTTATCATATGAAAATTGGAGATAATACATTCATGTAAAGAAATTTTGCAATCCAATATCACTGAGCAAATATCACTTGTCTAAATAGAAAACAATCCTGTTTGTAAGCCAAAGAAAACCACTAAATGTGACAGCGGATCACCTCAAATACAAGTTAAATGTGATATTCAAAATTTATTTTAAAAATATTTTTCAAAAATGATCTCTAATGTCAAACTTTAATTGTAACACTTTGTAGCTAACTAGCTGTCGATAATGACAGTTCGAAATTATTATTCCCTAATGTAATGCGCCATCTATGTACAAATTTAAATAAATTGTAAATATTTTCCTGCTGGAATTTGTTTATATGGCAACACTTAATGTAATGTAATGTAAATGAGTGAGAAGGCAACTTCCGTTTCGTACAACTGTCCTTGTTTTCGTTTCAGTTTTCTGAATTCACTCGTATTGGCTCGAATCAATTCAAAATCCCCGGAACGAGAGCAAGGAAGTTTCACTTCAATAATATGAAATTAAACATATTTCTTCATTTCTTATAATACTGTTCATAAATAAGCTTTTAGAAAACCCAGCTCGTCCAGCGTTTCATCGTTCAAACGGCTTCTTATTTTATTTAAAATTATACTGACGAAGAAAATGCTCGTTCAGAATTCACACTAGGTTTTATTGTTATTAAATAAGAAGGATAAGTTCTTTCCAGGTAGTCATCACCTCTCCCTCCATTTCTATAAAGAGACATTCCTTTTTGAATTTTTGATGACACTGTCTCAAATCTGATAGGCTTCATTGGCGCATATCCCTCTGTAATAATTCTATCTAGTTCTTCTGCTGCACTTAATTTTTGTGTACAATTGTTGAATCGTTGTGTACAGTTATTGAATCAGAATGTGAATCAATTCCAAGTGTAACCTCATTTGAAATAGAACATCCAGTTGCATGAGCTGTTAGTAATGAAGGGTGATTTGATGCGTCTAGTCTTTCAAGTAACTCGACTATTAATCAAGGCAAGCAGTAGTTTGCCGAGTTCGTAAGGGCAAACAGCTAAAGCCTTATTTACGCCTAAACATGGAAAACAAGATGTTTTTTAAACTCTTTTCTTTACTTTTTAAATTCTTTTATTTAACTTACACTGTTTGTCGTCAAATCTTGGAAGTTAAATTTGACCCACTTCCCGGTTTCGGATAGAGCTGAAATTTTGCATACACGTTTAGTTTGGATGACAATGCAATCTGGCCATTTTGTAAAAATATCAAGATGGCGGTTCCAAAATGGCGCCCGATTTTTGAAATTGTGCCACTGTTTGTCGTCAAATCTTGGAAGTTAAATTTGACCCACTTCCCGGTTTCGGATAGAGCTGAAATTTTGCATACACGTTTAGTTTGGATGACAATGCAATCTGGCCATTTTGTAAAAATATCAAGATGGCGGTTCCAAAATGGCGCCCGATTTTTGAAATTGTGCTCCGCGGCCCTCTGACATGGGTATCAAATGAAAGGATATGACAGTTAGAACACAATAAGCTATGTGGCGTCATTCCAAATTCAAAATGGCGGCCAACACTTACACTGTTTGTCGTCAAATTTTGGAAGTTAAATTTGACCCACTTCCCGGTTTCGGATAGAGCTGAAATTTTGCATACACGTTTAGTTTGGATGACAATGCAATCTGGCCATTTTGTAAAAATATCAAGATGGCGGTTCCAAAATGGCGCCCGATTTTTGAAATTGTGCTCCGCGGCCCTCTGACATGGGTATCAAATGAAAGGATATGACAGTTAGAACACAATAAGCTATGTGGCGTCATTCCAAATTCAAAATGGCGGCCAACACTTACACTGTTTGTCGTCAAATCTTGGAAGTTAAATTTGACCCACTTCCCGGTTTCGGATAGAGCTGAAATTTTGCATACACGTTTAGTTTGGATAACAATGCAATCTGGCCATTTTGTAAAAATATCAAGATGGCGGTTCCAAAATGGCGCCCGATTTTTGAAATTGTGCTCCGCGGCCCTCTGACATGGGTATCAAATGAAAGGATATGACAGGTAGAACGCAATAAGCTATGTGGCGTCATTCCAAATTCAAAATGGCGGCCAACACTTACACTGTTTGTCGTCAAATCTTGGAAGTTAAATTTGACCCACTTCCCGGTTTCGGATAGAGCTGAAATTTTGCATACACGTTTAGTTTGGATGACTATGCAATCTGGCCATTTTGTAAAAATATCAAGATGGCGGTTCCAAAATGGCGCCCAATTTTTGAAATTGTGCTCCGCGGCCCTCTGACATGGGTATCAAATGAAAGGATATGACAGGTAGAACACAATAAGCTATGTGGCGTCATTCCAAATTCAAAATGGCGGCCAAAACTTACACTGTTTGTCGTCAAATCTTGGAAGTTAAATTTGACCCGCTTCCCGGTTTTGGATAGAGCTGAAATTTTGCATACACGTTTAGTTTGGATGACAATGCAATCTGGCCATTTTGTAAAAATATCAAGATGGCGGTCCCAAAATGGCGCCCGATTTTTGAAATTGTGCTCCGCGGCCCTCTGACATGGGTATCAAATGAAAGGATATGACAGGTAGAACACAATAAGCTATGTGGCGTCATTCCAAATTCAAAATGGCGGCCAACACTTACACTGTTTGTCGTCAAATCTTGGAAGTTAAATTTGACCCACTACCCGGTTTCGGATAGAGCTGAAATTTTGCATACACGTTTAGTTTGGATGACAATGCAATCTGGCCATTTTGTAAAAATATCAAGATGGCGGTTCCAAAATGGCGCCCGATTTTTGAAATTGTGCTCCGCGGCCCTCTGACATGAGTATCAAATGAAAGGATATGACAGGTAGAACACAATAAGCTATGTGGCGTCATTCCAAATTCAAAATGGCGGCCAACACTTACACTGTTTGTCGTCAAATCTTGGAAGTTAAATTTGACCCACTTCCCGGTTTCGGATAGAGCTGAAATTTTGCATACACGTTTAGTTTGGATGACAATGCAATCTGGCCATTTTGTAAAAATATCAAGATAGCGGTTCCAAAATGGCGCGCGATTTTTGAAATTGTGCTCCGCGGCCCTCTGACATGGGTATCAAATGAAAGGATATGACAGGTAGAACACAATAAGCTATGTGGCGTCATTCCAAATTCAAAATGGCGGCCAACACTTACACTGTTTGTCGTCAAATCTTGGAAGTTAAATTTGACCCACTTCCCGGTTTCGGATAGAGCTGAAATTTTGCATACACGTTTAGTTTGGATGACAATGCAATCTGGCCATTTTGTAAAAATATCAAGATGGCGGTTCCAAAATGGCGCCCGATTTTTGAAATTGTGCTCCGCGGCCCTCTGACATGGGTATCAAATGAAAGGATATGACAGGTAGAACACAATAAGCTATGTGGCGTCATTCCAAATTCAAAATGGCGGCCAACACTAAATTGCGGAAAGCTTATAATGGACTAAAAAGTAGAAAATATAACCGATCAACTTCCAATTTTGCACACACTCGTAGTTCGGGTGGTTAATGTGTATGAATGATGAGATGAATAGTTGAGTTAAGGGTGAGTTGATAATAAAGGAGCAATACACGTTACAAAAAATCACAAACAAACACAGAGATTCTGCTGTCAACTAAATTCAACTACTCAAATACTGAACTCATGTCCGTATGCATAATTTCAACTAAACCCAGGTAGCAGAGCTGAGTCGAGTTCAGTCAACCTTAACCCAACTCGACTCCCGTTTACATGTAGTTAGACTTGGGTTCAACTTGAGTTCAACTCATCATGTATAAGTACTAAATGCAATCTGACCTTTTTGTAAAAAAATCAAGAAGACAGTTCCGAGATAGCGGCCGTTTTTGCAATTATGTTCCACCGAGCCCACGACATGGGTATCAAATGAATACAGTAAACTGTGTGACGTAATTTTAAATCTAATAGAATTGCCATCATAAAATGGCGGAATACATATAATAAACTAAAAGTAGAAAATAAAATAAATGGTTAAAAAAAATTTTTTAAAAAATTCTTTTCATTAACTAAAAAATGTACTGAAAAGTAAAAAATAAAAAATATTTTAAAGAAAGCGTGAAATTTCAATTTTAATGAAAAAGTTAATTAAAAGAATGGCGCATTTTTCATCAAAAAATTTTGTTAGAATTTGAAATTAACAAAGCAAAAAATTGAGGGTTATTGTAAATCTCACGCGATTTACAGTTATATTTTCAATTTTTGATGAAAAATGCGCCATTCTTTTAATTAACTTTTTCATTAAAATTGAAATTTCACGCTTTCTTTAAAATATTTTTTATTTTTTACTTTTCAGTACATTTTTTAGTTAATGAAAAGAATTTTTTTTAAAAATTTTTTTTAACCATTTATTTTTTTTTTAATTAAATTATGCGATTCATCACCTTTTTATAAGCATTACAAGTAATTTTTCATTTGTAACCGATAACCACAATATAAATAATTTATTATTCCATTAGTTTTTTTTTTCTCTATAATTCTTCGTTTTATTTATTTTTACATTTTTTACATTTCGAAACGAACTTTTTTTTCTCCTTCAGTCTAAAAAAGTGGGTACTCAAATTTAATTGCTCAATAAATGAGATGGTGCTACTAGTTAGTCGAAAAGTGGTTACTCGCACTATTGATGCCAGATGGCATTAGATGATTAACAAAATGTGTTCATAAAAAAGTGGTTAGTCAAAACTATGGTGTCAGATTGCGTTAGGTACTATAAAAAACATGTAGTTCGTAGTACAGATGTACAGTTAAATTTTGAAATACCGATTACTACTTTTGCATAGTTCGTAATTGCACTTTTGCACTTTATATCTAAAAATGTGATATATTCGTTATAAGTTATTCGAATTAAGCACTGTTGATGTCAGATAGCATTCCCTATCATTTCGATGATTAACAAAAATCGTTCATATTAAACTTGTAGGAGTCTAAGGCTAAGAACATAGTGAAGCAGAGAGCAAAGCAGCGATGGAAGCGGAGAGCAAAGCGACGAAATCAAACAAGTGAATTCCTGGTAACACGCACATATAGTCCACGGTTTAGGATACATCGCATTAGTTGATTAATACATACTTAAAAATTTGTGTATAGCTTCATTTTTAAGAGTTCGACAAACTTTTTATCTATGATTTTTTTTTCAAAACCGCTGCTTTTTCGAGGTAGACCTTTTCAAACACGCCGAGTATACGGGTAATGGTTTTGTAATAAATACATATTTTATATTTAATGGTTTGAAAGCTGTTGTGATGAGAAAACTGAAAATAAAAATGTCCGACAAAAATACTGCTGCATTGAGCCAGTCCGACCCCTCGAATATGCCGGTTATATGAGGTTATGTTTATTAATAAATATATACATCATTTTTGTAGAATTAGTAGTTATTAATGTTATCAAATGGTCATAATGTCCGACAAATTCGCTGCGGCATTTTTTAAGTCCGACAACCTAAATTATGTCGTTTATACGAGGTTATGTTTTGAGATTAATACATATTTTATTTCAATATTTTTTACTTTATAAGTGATAACAAAAGATAGTTTTTATCATGTCCGACAAATTCACGGCTGCATAAATTTGTAAAATGAAAAAAAAAATGTTAAAAAAAATAAAAATTTCCGCTGGTTGAATTTTTCAAATATGAACGATTATTCTGCTATACTTTTATAAAAATTGTGTTAAGCCATTACCAAAGAAAACAACTTCTTTCTACAGATTTCTAATTTAAAAAAAATAAATAAAATTATGCTCTTTAATATAAACATAAAATCTAATTGCATTATCGTAAATTCCTAAATTAAATAATTTTTCTATTATTCATATTCCACATCTTACACATTTTTCACTTAAATTTATTGACAATATGTACATTTACAAAATATTTGCAACTCTTCATGTAACAATAAGAATTAACGTTACCCTTTTTTTGTTATTGTTTTCAATTTGATTTGTACTTGGAGTCAAAATGAATTTTTATAACGAGTTAGCTGTTATCGAACCACATTAAAGTGAAGTGCCAAGAAATTAAAATCTGTTCAAATTAAACGTGTTTTGTTGGAATTTTAAAAGCATGGAGTGTTTTATTTGTTCCACTTTATCAGAGGTCCCAAGATACCGTGAAAAAAGGAAGCAATAAAACAATTTTCTAAAGACATTTGAAGCCTGTTCGCTTACTTCAAATGGGATCTGTTGCACTTCTCCCGCAACAAAGGACTAGGCGGTACTTTCCACGTTGGAGAAGTTTACCTGCCCTCATTGTTACTCTTGTTCAAAAAATAAAACGAACTCTTGGATTTAAACAACTTCAACTACTGCCGACTGATCCAACCTTATTGTTATTCTTGTTCAAAAAATAAAACGAACTCTTGGATTTAAACAACTTCAACTACTGCCGACTGATCCAACCTTATTGCTATTCTTGTTCAAAAAATAAAACGAACTCTTGGATTTAAACAATCTTCAACTGCCGCCGACCGAGCCAACCTTTTTTATCTTTACTTATTTTGTTGTGGACGACCGTCTTCGTCTGTTAACTTCAATCAACTGTCTTTTAAAAATGTTTGAATAATCCACCCTACCTTATTTTGATGTTTTTCACACCAAAAATTGTTTGGAGGCGTCTCCTAATCATTATGCCACTTTGCTTTCCCATTTGCCCTCTCTTTATGTAATAATTTTGGGGGAGGTGCATTCCTATGCATTCCATATATGCATTTCTTATGCATTCTATATATGCATTCTCCCTCACATGCATCGAGCCTGGTTTTACCCAAACACGATGACACGATCGCTGCGGTAGTTTGGTTCTTATGTATGTATAACCATAAAGCTGGTGATAGAATTTCGCTCAAACGCGGTGCGGACATTGGCTTCGCGGTGTGCGCGGATTTTTCACTGACACAAAGTCGCCGTGCTGGTGTCGCGTACCGACTTTGACACAACCTAAAAATCAAAGTGACAAGTGGACGTGATACGAAATAAATTGAAAAAGCTGTATGATTTGCGTATTAATTTTCTATCCTACAGGACTTGTATTTGTTCTAGGTATTAATTCCATCACCACAATTTCGAAATAATTATGAAATTCAACAAATTTCTTATCCCCTTCACCAGCACACGATTCGAAACATAAACAAAATGCCCACCAACACCAAAACACGACTCAAAACACACACACACAAACAACTTTTTTACACTGGACCGCGCGGCAACGCGCCAGAAGTAGAAAGTAAAGCAACTTACGCGGTGTGTGCGTAGTGCTCAAGCCACATCTCGTTAGTTCGCATTGCAATACACACACTTTACTCTATCTGTCAATGTCCGCACCGCGTTTGAGCGAAATTCTATCAGCAGCCAAAGCCTTCTATATTTACAAGCCATGCTGTAGGTGTGTGTGTGTGGTTGTATGAAGTCCCAACTTAAATTCGTGAAATATCGAAGTCCCATTAAAATCAAAGGGAAAGAAGTTTTCGTTCCGCGGAAAGTGCTGTTTCGAGTGTGATTTTATTGAAAATAAGAGCTATTCCATCAATGTAAAAAACGTACAATAATGCAAAAAGTACCCAATTTACCTGTCATAAAGGTCATTGGGCGTAATCCGACCCGGTCGCGGACATGAATGAAAATGATATAAAATGAAAGAGTATAAATTCACTTAACATTACATAAGGTTATTTTTTATTTAATCCATGGGAGAACAAAGTTTGAACTAAAAATACATTTACTGAAAAAATCGAATACTAGTACTAAATATAAGTTGTCGTTCTGTTAAATAGCTACTTAAAGGTTTTCGCGAGTGCATGTGTCCCGTCATCCCGTGTGATGAAAACGGCAGGTATACGTTCGCTCCCTCTCTCTCACACATATTAGATCGCGGATTTCGTGATTCAATTCCTATAATTGAAGAATGTGGCTATGTTCCACATATGCCGCCATCCAGAGGAAGAGGAGAACAATTGACGACGCTAGATGCCAATAAGTCAAGGTTGATAACAATGTGTCGATGGGTAATCGAGGCCAGAAATGGTCGTTTTAAGAAAGATTTTAAAATATTTCAACACACATATTTCAATGTTGCTATGCGAAATATGATGACGGACTTCAAAATAACAGCGGCTATCATCAATGCTACCAGGCGTCCTTATGAAGATAGTGTATATGTCGACCAGTTTATTAACATTATAAATGGTAGACTGAATATAGAGAGAACGAACTGGCGCAACACGTAATTGAAAACAATATGAATAGACAGAGTTGCTTTCATGCCATTAGATGGAAACAATCCAAATTTTAGAGACTTCCCACAGTTAACATTTGAAGAACTTAAGGTACGTATCCACCAAGGCAAGCCAACATATGCTCGCGAGCAAAATGACGTCACAATGGCGTAAAAAGCTTTTTGCTCGCCTGCAATTTTGAATTAGTATCCACCGAAAACAAATGATCGTGTGCAAAACTTTGCACGAAAGAAACATTTTCTTGTGTGGAGTGCTTATTTCGAGTTCTAGTGAGCAAATTTTTGCGTCCCATTGGATTTGGATAACATTTGCACGCAAGCAAGGAGCAAACATTGTTGATGTGCATAGCTGCGATGAGCTCTTTTTGGTGACGTCATTTTGCCCGCGAGCAAATGTTCGTTTGCCTTGGTGGATACATACCTTTATACTGTTTACATTGGGCAGCTATCATTTAAGACTTGCTAGGTCGTGCTGCCATGAACACATAAGACCTATAATGGTGTCAACATGATAGAACTCTATCGTCATCAAGAATTAATAAATAATAAAATATTGATAAGGGGACGAATTCAGTCGCCACATGTCAGAGCGCGACAATATTACACATATATTTTAATTAACCCAGCGACACAAGGAAGACAAAGTGTTGAAGACTACTACTGCTCGTGTATACACGGCCGCCGCACCGTCGGGAGCTGCTCGCATATAGCCAGTATAGTTTATTTCTTATTCTGGGCTAGGCACCAACAACAAATTGAAGCCCCTGCGATATTTTTAGATGATATAACAGTAGATATTGATCACGCCGAATAAATAATTTGAAATATCTAAAAGTTTTTTTTTTTCTCTTTACTCCCACATCCCACAAGAAAGCGACCTTACCATGATAACTAGATACATTTTATCTATATATCTTCACAATTGCATTTCTGTCCGCCGTGGGTTTTTCTCCCATACTATTTGCCCATTTACCTTTGCAATTTAAATAAATAGTGTTATTAATAAGATTTACGGGGTTTATGTTGGCAATGGAGAAAAAAATATCAAAATCCCTTTGATAACGAGGAAAACAAGTGTTTCGTGCCGCGGAAAGTTTTCTATTAATGAAAGTGCCGGGATTTTTTGTTAAAAATAATAGTTTTTTTATAAAGATAAAAGCAAAATTTTCGTTTATTACATTTATACATTACATTATTTACGTTACATTTATTATTTACATTATTATCACAACTTTATAATATGTAGTTAATAAATGTTACAATTAATGTCCATAATTTTTGTTTTTATTTGGTTTAAAAAAGATTTTATCCCCAATAATTTATTCCCAATAAACGTACATAACCACACTCCACACAGTCTGACAGCAAAATTGAAGTCCCATGCACCTTTGAATGTGAGTGTGAAATTTTGTTGTGCATGGCTTGTAAATGTAGAAGGCTTTGTCAGCAGCTTATGGGCCGTCCACACTACGCATACTTAGATCCTACGCGCTTTTCGTCGTACGGCCTCTGACAAAAGCGCGCATGAGCTCTGAATCGTGAACAAATTGAGAAAACGAATCAATTTTTGTTTGAAAAATCATACGCGCTTTTGAAAAGCCCGTATTGTGTAGACGTACAATGTACCTTTTTAAGCACAGCCTTTGGTCCGCGCAGTTTGGCTGTACTGCCTTTGCCATTAAAAATATCGCAAAAAAAGGCATTAAACTCTATATGAAAAAAAGAGGCAAAAGCGCGTATGACCTAAGTCCGCGTAGTGTGGATGCACCATTAAGGGGAAAAATTCTCTCGCGCCTCGATCACGAGAGCGACCGAGAGTTCTTAATATTGTTTTCGGCACTTGGCCGGGGCAAAATGCATAATTGCCTTATGCAATTAATGTTTACCATCTGGCGGGTCTCGTGCCGTGAAGGCCGGTTGTTTGGACATGTCGCTTGGGCATATCGAATTTCATTACCTTGAGTGCGGTGCATTCCGTTGAGGAATTTATGGTGCAATTTGAAGCACGAATTTGTTGGTTTTTAGGTAAAGAAGGAAAAGTCATATCGAATTCGATAGGCGATTTCCTTTAGGATTAGCCACTTTGAATTTATTGTGGGCAAATGAAATATAGAGAGGAAATGTCGGGTCGGGTTTTGGCTCGACAGTTTCCTTTGAATTTTGTGGCCACTTGCACTTGTCATGTGGAGTATTTTCCACATGTGCCCTTGAATTATGGTGGTCAGAATTTTCACATGACCGTGGGGGTCTTACAATATTGATGATTCTTAGAATTGGCCATGGGATGGTAATGCGTAATTTTTAGAATTGACCGTGGAGGTCTTATGAATGCTAATGAGCATTTAGGGGGTTTAGAGATTTGTTTGGGAGGCTGTATTGTGATAAGTGATAAGCGAGCGCTTATAACACCTTTCCCCTTAGAAAAGAAAGTTTACTATATTTTGAAAAAGGATGGTAAACTTTCGTCGATAAATCATGGTTGCGAAGTTTGCGAAGATTTGACAGGATGGCATCTATTTGTTTTGCTGCGGATTATTTCTTCCCCTCCCCTTTTTGAATTTTTCTTTCTTTTTTGATTTTATTTGCGATAAGTGGGTGCTTCGGTCTTTGGTATATTGTACTTTTGTTTTATTGAATTTTGCATTAACATAAACAATGTATATTTTTATATCTATACATATATGTATATGTCTAATCAATTTATTCTAGTTTTTTTTTACAAGCGCGTTATTATTATCTTTATTTGCATATTAATTATGTGCGCTGTAAGCAACGATAAGAACGATTATTTACTTATGATATCTAAAGTTTTATAAAAAAAAAGAATTTCTATTACAGTATTAAAATTGCTGTTTCCCCCCCTTTTTTTTTATTATAACTTTTTTTTTATTTATTTATTTATTTATTTATTTATGGGGTTGATATTTATCTACTGGGTAATTTATTTTAATTATACCTTTTCTTGTGTGTTCAAAAAAAAATGTTTAATTATTTGTTATTTATTTTCTAAATTATTAATTTTATCTATATCTTATATATTAATAGGCAAATGCCGTTTCAGTGAAGCGAATGAGAAACAGAGAAAAACAAGCGTTTGTGTAGATTTTTGGCGGCATAACTGACTTAAAAAACTCGGTCACTTTGTGCGTGCATTTTTTATACTCTTTTGTGTTTAGTATTATCTTATATATTAATAGGCAAACAAAAAGTTTGTACACGCTAAGGCTTTTTTGTTCGTGGACCGATTTCGTTTAAATTTTCTGAAAATGTTCCTTTTTATGGCATAGTTTTGTAATAAGGAATTTCAACGAAATCGATTCACGAATAAAAAAGTTATACCTAGCGATTTTAATTTTTCGAATTTTAAAAAGCCGTTGGAAAATTTGAATTTTTGTGAGCATCAACGTAGAGCTGAGTAGCCTACGATTGACACAAATGCCGAAGCGAATGAGAAACAGAGAAAAACAAGCGTTTGTGTAGATTTTTGGCGGCATAACTGACTTAAAAAAACTCGGTCACTTTGTGCGTGCATTTTTTTATACTCTTTTGTGTTTAGTATTATTGAGTTGTATTGTGTAAGGGGCTGCCGTTCGTTTTTTGGCGAATGCCTTTAGAAATTTTAATTGATTCATTTATGTGTGCTTTGAATGTTATTCTGCGTAATTTTTATTCGTTTTCGTATGGTTCTCGGAATCTGAGTTGTATTTTTGTCATTCCAAACAGTTAACTGCGAATTTTGAGTGCAATTTATCGGTGACTACTTACGTTTTTTCCGCGGTTTTCTTTTTGAAATGCCAAGACAACGACGGGGACGCTCGAATGTCGATTTTAGATCGCTTCACGAAAATACTAGAATTCGCGTTAGAAATTTACGTAGTTCTAATGAAATGAATGTTGTAAATAATTAATTGAATAGTGGTGGGAATGAAATGAATGTTGATGCATTTCATAATGAAATGTTTGTTGATGGTGTTGCACCTTTAGAAATTTTGACTGATTCTTTTAAATGTACTTTGAATGTTATTCCGGTTAATTTTGATTCGTTTTCGTGTGGTTCTTTTATATGCACAATTGTATTTCTATGATGTAGATACTGCTGCTAATCATAGAATAAATAGAAATGCGAATATTGAATGTAATATTGACATTATGCGTGAAATAGGTTTGGAGTTAGATCGGATTAATCCTTTTGTTCTCTCATTCAGGTCCATGTATGAATATTGTCAAAGACCTGAGAATATTGCAGCTGAAGTTTCTATGATCATAAAATTTAATAACCAAGTTGATATTCGTCGTTTCAATGATGCTGTAGTAACTGATGTTGCTGCTATTTTCCACTACATAGCCAAGCAAGACGTCATGGATGCGATTAAAAAAATCCTGGGAAATTTTAGATGTTCTGGAGCGACAATGGAAATGTTTCATAGTAATTAAAACTTCGCCATTGCGTATAATTTTTTTTGAAATAAAAATATTTAAATTGAATTTAAATTCGAGCAAATCGTGAATTTTATATATTTATTGTTTTTGTGACCGAATTTCGGTAACGGGGATCCCAACTAGTAATTATTTATTTTCTAAATTATTAATTTTATCTATATAATTATTTATTTTCTAAATTATTAATTTTATCTATATAATTATTTATTTTCTAAATTATTAATTTTATCTATATAATATGTAATTTTTTTTTTACATTTTTATTCATATTCTAGTATTTAGTAGTATCTTTATATTTTTGTGTGTATTTTATTATTTGTATATATATATATATATATATATATATATATATATATATATATATATATATATATATATATATATATATATATATATATTTTTTTATTTATTTATTTCCCTAATGTTCAAGTACAAAGTTGCTTATTCTAATTGTAAAAGGAGTGATTTATTATTATTTATTTTAGGTGTTATTACTCTGAATATATTTCAATTATTCTTTCGTCTCTATTTTTTTGTCTTTCAAGAAATAAAAATATTATTTATTAAATTAATTAATTTAATCATACTCATATATGTATATATATATTTATTTGGGAAAACAATTTTGGTTTTAGCATACGCACACATATATTTACTCGTATTATTTACTCATTCCTTACTACATGTATTAAACGAAACTCTTTTGATAGTTCTTATATTTTCTTATGGGTCTTAACATGGTTTTGTTGTTACGACGTATGAACATGTGTTTCTCGTGTAGGGGTAGCGCTAGGTTCTGTTATGTCTGTCTCATTTCTGTCATTGTTTATAGTGTGTCTGTAGTGTTGTAGTTTGTAGACCATCAATGCTATTATTATTATGACTGAGACTAAAAGAATATAATTTAGGGTATAATGGTGTATATCATGGTTATTGATGCGGTTGTAGCTTAATTCTTCTTTTTGTTTCTGAAATTCAATTGTTTTGCTTAATTCTTTTAATTCAATTTCCTGATTGTATTTTAATAGGAATGTTTTCGTTTGTTTTGACGGCACGCGACTTTTATTGACCATTGATCCTTCTAGGTTCTCCCGTGTCAAGTTTATTAATGGTAGATAATAGTCATTTAATTTAGATGTTCGTACATTGTGCGATTGTAGGATCAACTCTTTGCTTCTTAAGTAACATCCTGTGCGTATCTCGATTATTCCAGTGCCTCTGAGGGGGCAGGGGAAAATCTCATTAGCGCATACTATGTCTACAGTGGCATCCTTGTCCATAACAAACAACCATTTGTTAGGTTGAGCCAACTGTATCCAGAAGTCCGTGCGTGGTAAAGACTTCACATGACAAGTGTTTGGTATTGTCTTATCGTGTTTAAGAAGGTCAATCTCACACAGATTATTTTCCGAATGAACATTAAAAATTGGGTGTACAATTCTACACAAGTAGTATTTCAGATCATCGGTTTGACAGATATTTAGGTCTAATTTATTTAGAGAGTAGTAATGCTCTCGGTTGTAATCCACTACTAAGTACTCTAGTGATGGTTGAATGAAAACGTAATCATTATTATGTAGAGTTGGAAAGGGTACAACTTTGTAAAGCTGGTAACTCTCGCGAAATGGTACATTTAATTCGAATAAGATTTTATTTTTAACTGTTGCTGTACTAATGTGTCCGAATTTGTAAATTTGGAGCAGGTTATTTCTATATTTATCTACCGGTAACATTACATCGTTAGATAGGTTCTTTTGGATAGTTGTAAGCAAATCGTCTATTTGTTTTGGAGAAATTATTGAAGGGTGTGGTTTGCCATGGCGCACGTCAGTAACCATTGATATAGTTGTGGCTAGAGAGACTAAAGATTCCAGTTCTAATAGCGCGTTTACGTGCGTCAAATCCTTATCTACCTGATTCAGGATGTTGTCGATTTTTACGAATTTAGTGTCAATTAGATTAAATTGGTTCTTGATATCTGTCTGTGTTTTACTAAATATGTTGGTCGTGGTTTCGATAATGAGGGTTTGATTCTTTATGAGATGAAGCAGATAGTTTTGATCTTTTTGGACTGCCGCTATTTGTTCATCGTATCTGTTAGCATCCGCCTCGTCTAGGGTCCCGAACAAGGTTTTGCTAAGGGAGCCTATAGCATTGAAGAGTCCTCGTTTTGTGCGTTTGTTTTGTCCGTCTAATAACTTAATTTTGTCGTTTATTTCGTCTAAGACTGTGTTTAAATGGTCAAATAGCTGAAGACAAGTTTCGCTTCCTTTTAGTTTATGAAGCGTCTTGCAGCAATATTTTATTTTATCCCTACATTGTTCTAGGTTATTTAATTCCAACTTAAAATTAGTTAGATCGTAGAATATTATGATCTTCCATTCGTTGCTGTATAACCCTACCTTACCAATTTCTTCGAAATAGATTCCGGGATTAGTAGTGAATGTAGTCACGTTGATCTTGTCGTGTCCATGCGCACCCATAATGTAGCATATCATCATTAGAATGAATAGTAGCGTCCTGTGAGAAGGTAAATATTAGTGTTCGTCAGTGTAGAGTTTTAGATTGTTGTTATGTATGGTTCTGTTTTTGTTCTTAACTCTAATGGTTGTGTTTTCGGTTGAGTTTAAACGAATGATTTCGTAAGGGCCTTCCCATAAGGATGTGAGTTTGTCTTTTCTAGCGTCAGATCCCTCGGGATCCCGAGATTTTTGACAATGAAATTGAAGAGTGGGGATAAAAATATGAAAGTAAGCGAACATTTTCTGGGATGATTTTTGCAAATGTAACCTATAAATCACTTGGGTCTTCAAATTAATGACATAAAGCTATTGAAACTAATAATTTATGCATGAAATTATTTAATATCTTGTTACTAGGCACCAAATAAAGAACTTATTTTCTTCACGTCGTAATCGTTTTGATTTAACATGATAATTGACAGTTCCTTTTGACAATTCAAATACACTACAAACAGCAATCCACAATCGCCCGGACTCAAAACCTCTGGCACAAATTGGCAAGAGGGGAAGCGAAATTTCCCCTCTTTTTCGAGCCCGAAAAAGTAAGCGAACACGAAATGGGCGCAAATGGGATCCCGATGGATCCCATTTGAAGTAAGCGAACAGGCTTTTGGTTACAGTGTAACGAATATTTAGAGTGCAGAAAATATTTAAATTTAAAATATAAAAATGCCATTTTGTCAGAAAGTTGGGAGGATGAGATTATTGGCAACCACTCTTCCTGCTATAAGGACTTCAAAGTTACTAAAAAGTATTTGTCTTTATGGGAAGATAAGAAAAAAAGAGAAAGGTAAGTTTGAATAACTACAATTTAAAATTAAATTTTATCACTATAAAATACAAATAAAATTGTCATGGTAATATTTTCCACACTGGACACACCATGTATGCCAATCGATAACAAATTACCGCATAACAGTGCATTGCACAGATTCGGACATCCCCACCATTCTTCTTTCAAATTTCAAGTATCGCAAGGGCGAAATCAAAATTGCTTTATAAGCTTTGTATGGTGCAATGAAATGCCCAACTGAGTCAAAGCCTGAAAATTATGGTTGGATTCTAACTGACGGAGAGTACCAATTCCATTGGTTTGATGGAGAAATGAGCCCGTCATTTAATGAAATATTGTTGGATAGTGGTGTGTATGATTTCATAAATTCAGTACAATGGCACAATTGCAATTGCCATATTTTAAAAAAATGATTTTATGTTATTACAGAATTTGAGAACGATGATGAGAAGGAAGGTGATGAAGATGATGTCAGCGAAGAAGATTTGGAAACAGACGAGGACGATGATATAGAGGATGAAGCTGAAGATGATGAAAATGAATAATATTTATTGTATATTATATTTTATATTGTAATATTGAACAATAATAATAATCATTTATTTTACGTTTTTGTTCAAAATTAATATTTGAGCTTGCATATAATAATGATTCGATTATGCGCAAGGTTATTTAAATTTTTTTTGTATTATTTTTGTCGAATTGACTCTAAGAATCACTATTTTGGTCGGACAATGTAAATTCAAGTTACTATTAGCATAATTTATCATGTAGTCTTCCTGTCCGACATGTATTGATCGCAAAACATAACCTCGTATAAACAACATATTTAGGTTGTCGGACTTCCAAAATGCCGCAGCGAATTTGTCGGACATTATGACCATTTGATAACATTAATAATTGGTAACTAATTCTACAAAAATGATGTACTTATATATTTATTAATAAACATAACCTCGTGTTTGAAAGGGTCTAGCTCGAAAAAGCAGCGGTTTTGAAAAAAATCATAGATAAAAAGTTTGTCGGACTCTTAAAAGTGAAGCTATATACAAATTTCTAAGTATGTATTAATCAACTAATGCGATGTATCCTAAACCGTGGACTAATAGTGGAGCATACAGCAGCGAAGTTATATCGCTACTATAAACGAGCAAAGCGTCGGGTTCAAGCAATTTTGATTTCGCTGCTAGCATCGTTGATAAACAAAAATTTTAAAATGGATATTGACGCGTTCATTAGTAGTGGTTTTGTTAAAAATGCATTATGGGATCAAAAAGATTCCCAACATCATAACCGGTATATGTTAGACAAATTATGGGATTTTGTGGCTTGCATTCCGACAACACTTTCACAGCGAACGGTCAATTTTCATCTTCTATGTTAATTTCTTCCATGTCAATTATTATGTTGTGTAAAAGACATATACATTTAATAATCTAATAATACGAAACTTGGCATTAATTATACCAAATGCACATTCAATAACACGTCTTGCTCGTGAAAGTCGCATATTAAAATATTCTTTCGCGGCATCCAAATTCCTTCTATTGAAAGGTTTTATTAAATTATTTAGTAACGGATAAGCCTCATCTCCGAAAAAAATTTAAGGTACGAAAGTTGCAGTAGATGGCAGTACAGTATCTGGAGGGTTATTTAAACGTTTGGTTTCCATTAAATGAAACAGCGATGAAGAGCGGAACGTACCACCGTCACACTGCTTGTCATATCCACCAACTTCAATTAAAATGAATTTATAATTTGCATCAGCAACAGCTTGAAGAACTATAGAAAAAAAGTTTTTATAAGTGTAGTACAGCTTGAAGAACTATAGAAAAAAAATATGAGTGTGCTTAAGACCACACTTTAGAAGCAAAACTTTTGTGCCCAACGACTAGTAATATGCAATAGATATAGTGGAAAGTCTGTCGGATCTTTAGTACGCTTGAGAAAATTCAGGCCAACGACAGATGCAGGAAGAATAGTGACGAATCTACTGACGGACTTGATACAAATACTATTTGAAAATATCAATTTATGAATTCCTATTTTCATTAACACTAGATATACCGACAATTTGACTTGCCTATATTTACCGACACCAGTCAAAATGACTGGTCTTAGAAAATTTTTTTTTTGGTTTGGTAGAAGTGCCGATTATAATCAAAACCTTTTTGATTTTGAATAAAAAAATATATCTGACCGCCTACTATTATTCAATTAAGAATCGCTACAAATATCATTGCATCGTTTTAAAACAAAAAAATGGGGTTAACTCGGAAATTGAAAATGAAACTACAAAACCAGTCATTTTGACTGGTGTGGTAAATCTAGTGTTAAAACCTAAAAGTAACCGAGTAAAAATAATTTTTATTGGCTAATTTTCTGAAAAGCGCGTGTATGCTTTTGCACCTAGTACGTATAGCATATAAGTGCACATCCCACACGGGTATGCACGCTTCCGCCACAGGCATGGATACTACTGCCACAGGCACGAAAATCTAAACATTCACCTCATGGAAGTAAGCTGGTGCCATATGCAAGCGTACATGCATTGCATTCAGAGGTTCATAAAATTGCATGGTTTTTTTCCGTCCCGGCTTTCACAGATAGCCCGAAAATCTAAGTAACGGGTGCATGCAAGGTGCACGTGTTTGTTGTGCATACTTGTGTGTGCTATTTCGAATGCGGCATTACAGAAAAAGTTAAAAGTAGTCCGACCTTTGCGTGGCATGCATTCCATTCATGGAACATTCCGTCAGGTCGCATTTAAATACACACACTTCTATATTATTTATCAACGAATTGAACGCATGTGTAATGCTGGGGTATTTTTCTTGTGCGAATCCCACGTTGAGACTGTTTCCTTTTTTTTAAATTAAAGATTTTCTTTTCTATTATGTTTTTGTTTTTATTGTGACCGCCAAAGCTTTACAACAGTGAGCTGCCGTTAGTGCCTTCTCGGTCGGTTGAGATTACAATCTGCTTCTTAATTCTAAGTTTCCTTATTTATATCGACAACTTACCACTACGCTACTTTAATTTTCCCCTACCTAAATTGTTCTATTCATCATCCAGTTTTCATGCCATTCAAGCGTTCTTGTTCCGGGCCTTTCCCAACTTCCTATTTATTAAAGCATTTCTTTCATAAACAGCTCTCATTCTCTTACTCAACAATCGGTTCATTTTCTTGGGTCACATGTGCATCATTCTTGCACTTGCATTCTGTGATGTAATTTATTTGTTTACATTGCTTTGGTCGCGGTGACTGTGGCTGTTAATTATTACCGCATGGATTTTTGATGCGTCTTTGATTTTATTATTTTTACATTCGGGTTCAAGTGCTTTACTTTGTTTCACGTTTATGTGCTTGATTTTATGTTGCTATAGTGATGCAACATGTTGTTGGATTGTTGTTAGTGAGATTTTCATGTATTCTTGATCTCACTACATCCCCCATCGGGTGAAATGAAAAATTTTCGGTGCTTTTGGAGCGAAAATTTTTCTTCTTATATTTTACGTGTTCTTTAATCTATTTTTATGTATCTCCTTAATCTTATCTCCTATTTTTATCTTAGCGTTGACTCCTATGTTTTCTATTATCTCGTATGGTCCTTCATATGGTGCTTCATGTTTCCTTCTGTTACCGACTTTTAACCAAACATTACCTCCTATCTTAGCTTCTAGGGGTTTGACTTTTGTGTCATATGCTATTTTCCTTTTTTCTTTAGCTAAGTCTATTAATTTTCTTGCTAATTGGTGAGCTTGTTGAAGTTTCCACTTAAGTTCTTTTGCGTAATCTTCTATGTTGTATACTGGTTCGTGGTTATCTTTTGTTATCTCTGCAGGTAAATTTATTACTTTTCCAAATACTAATTCATGTGGTTAAAATCCTGTATCTGAATGTGGTGTTATATTGTAACCAAAGGTATAATATTGGATCCATTCATCCCAATCTGATCCTTGACTAAATGATAATAGATATTCATTTAGTGTTCTATGATTTCGTTCTATAATTTTGCTCCTAAGGTTTCGTGATGGTATGGTGTTGAGTTTACATGTTTTATTTTTAGCATTTCACATATATTTTTAAATGTTTCATTCATAAATTCTGTACCCATATCAGTTTTGATATTTTTGAATGTTCCGAATTTTAATATTACGTTTTCTACTAGCGTTCGTGCTATTGTTGCTGCTTCTTTGTTTTCCATTGGTATCGCTATTTATGTATTTTGTTAAATCGCATTGAATCGTTAATATATATCTGTATTGTTTTGATGGTCTTAATGGTCCTACGGTATCTATTGATAAGGTCTCAAAGCTCGTCGTTGGTGTTTCTGTTAATTGTAATATTTCTTTCGTGTGTCTTATCTTTTTATTCTTCTTGCAATCCATACAAGCATTTACATGTTTTTTAACCATTTTGTTTAAATTCTTCCAGCAGTATCTTTGTTTAATTTTGCTGATTGTTCTTTTTACTCCTTTTCGATGCTTTTCGTTATATATTTTTATGAGCTCTTCTTTCTTTATGTAATTAAATATGTCATCATCTATTGACATTGCTAGCTTTTCAATTTTATATTTCTGTGCATATTGCTTTAGCTTCTCCAGCAGTAACTCCCAGTTTGCTGTTAGATTATCACTAAGATTTTTTAATATCTTCTCATCTTTGTACTTTTCCATTAGTTTCTCCGGTAGTAACTCCAAGTTTGCTACTAGATTATCACTAAGATGTATTGTACATTCGTTTCTTCTTTTGCTATATGTAGCTTATTTCTGCATGCTTTATCTTATTTATTCTTTGCATCATATCTTCTACACTGTTCTTCTTTTTATTTTTCATATTATTCTTCTTGTTCTCATGAGTTATTTCAATTTTTAATTTTGTAACGTTCCTAGTTTCAGAAATCGATGTACATTCCCAAATGTAGAGTTGATCAGTCTCTTTAGGTTGTTGTACAGTTTTTCCTTTCACTACTTCGTTTCTTTTCTTTGCTGCCCTCGTGACTACTTTTATATGTGCATCTACTGGTATCATTGCTTTTAACATCTCTGAATCTAATTTTATCCTTGACAATGCATCTGCGTTCGTATTTAGCGATCCTTGTTTATATATAATTTCAAAATCATATTCACTTAATTCTAGTCTCACTCTGGTCATTTTAGATGAAGGATTCTTGTGTGTGAACAGGCTGACAAGTGGCCTGTGGTCTGTTACTACTATAAATTTTCTACCATATAAGTATGGTCTGAAATACTTTATCGCCCAGTGTATGCCTAATAGTTCCTTTTCTATTATCGGCTTGTTTAATTCGTGCTTATCTAGTGTTCTGCTCGCATAAGATATTGGTAAATCCTTGCCAATTTCTCCTTGAGATAGTACAGCACCTAGGGCAAAATTTGAAGCGTCAGTTGTTAGTACAAACGGTTTTGTGAAATCAGGGTATTGCAATATCGGCGGATTGATTAATTTATTCTTTAATTCTTCAAATGATTTTTTGCATTCTTCTGTCCACTCAAACGTAGCATTTTTCTTCGTTAGCGCATTCAACGGTTTTGCTATTGCGGCAAAGTTTGGTATGAATCGTCTATAATAATTACAAAATGCTGTAAATCTCTTAACTTCATCAGCGTTCTTAGGCATTGGATAATTAGTTATTGTTTCATACTTCTTGAGATCAGTTTTTACCCCATCATTTGTTATTAAGTGTCCTAAATATACTACTTTAGTACGTAAAAAATTACACTTCTGTGGATTCAGTTTAAGGTTGTAATCTCTTAACCTTTGGAATGTTTTTCGTAGACTGTTGTTGTGATGTTCTACATTGCGTCCAAAAATTATAATATAGAAATGTTTCAGCGTCCAATCCTGCTAGCGCTACTGATAGCATTCGTTGGAAACTATTAGTGGATATTTTTAATCCAAATGGCAATCTCTTAAATTGAAAATGTCAATACTTGTCGAGAAAGCTGTTATTGGTCTTGACTTTGGATGAAGTTCAATTTGATGGAATGAGCTCGTCAAATCCAATGTCGAGAAATATTTCACTTTTCCAAGATTATCTAGTATGTCATCTAATCTTGTTAAGGGAAATTTGTCGTCCATAACTTTTTTGTTTAACTGTCGAAAATCTACGACCATTCTCCACTTCTTATCGCCATTTTCACTCTTTTTTGGAACTACTAATAATGGTGAATTGTATGGACTTACTGATGGTTCTATTATGTCTTCTGCTATAAGCTTTTCTACTTGCTTATTTATCTCATCACTTTGCGATTGTGGTAGTCTGTAGTTCTTGATGTATACTGGTGTTTTGTCCGTCATCCTGATTTTTTGTGTATAAAAATTATTTATCGTCAATTTATCATTATCTAGATAAAAAATATCTGCATATTCCTTGCATATCTCTATTATCGAATTTTTTGCCGTAGTGTCTAGATTGTCTACTTTTAATTCCTTCATTTATCTTTCCTTTCGGCTCTGATTATTTTGTTTACGTTCTTCATCTATTGCTACCAGATAGTAATTCTCGAGTGGTCGAATATCTAACTTTGGCAACTTTATTCTTACTCCCGTTTCGCGTGTGTTTAATAATCTTATGTGTGCTATTCCTTCTTCTTCTTTCTTTTCTTTGTGCCCCTTTAATCCCTCATGGGACATAGGGCGGAAACAGTTGCCCTCCAGCGGACTCTGTTTTGCGCGACAGCTCTCAGCTCTGACCAGGATCTCCCAGTTGTTGCGGCCTCTGCTAGTAGGGTCCTCCTCCACGTTGTTCTAGGTCTTCCAACTCGACGGGATCCTTGCGGGTTCCAGTCAAGGGCCTGTTTGGCTAGGTTTTCGTTATCGCGTCGCAAGGTGTGGCCAACCCAATTCCATTTCCTTCGCCTGATTTGGTCGTCTATCTTTTCTTGGCCGGCACGGCGCCATAGCTCTTCATTTGAAATTCTATCTGGCCAGCGGATTTTTAGGATACGACGCAGGCATCTGTTGATGAAGACTTGTAGGCGCCCTGTGATGAATTGGGTGACTTTCCATGTTTCGCAACCGTACAAAAGAACTGCCTTAACGTTGGAGTTGAACAGCCGCAATTTGGTGTTAGTTTAGATCTCCGTTGATCTCCATATGCGGAACAGGCATGCATATGCGCCTCGTGCTTTATTTATTCTGGAACTGACGTCTTCTTCTGTACCGCCATTTGAAGCGTCAGTTGTTAGTACAAACGGTTTTGTGAAATCAGGGTATTGCAATATCGGCGGATTGATTAATTTATTCTTTAATTCTTCAAATGATTTTTTGCATTCTTCTGTCCACTCAAACGTAGCATTTTTCTTCGTTAGCGCATTCAACGGTTTTGCTATTGCGGCAAAGTTTGGTATGAATCGTCTATAATAATTACAAAATGCTGTAAATCTCTTAACTTCATCAGCGTTCTTAGGCATTGGATAATTAGTTATTGTTTCATACTTCTTGAGATCAGTTTTTACCCCATCATTTGTTATTAAGTGTCCTAAATATACTACTTTAGTACGTAAAAAATTACACTTCTGTGGATTCAGTTTAAGGTTGTAATCTCTTAACCTTTGGAATGTTTTTCGTAGACTGTTGTTGTGATGTTCTACATTGCGTCCAAAAATTATAATATAGAAATGTTTCAGCGTCCAATCCTGCTAGCGCTACTGATAGCATTCGTTGGAAACTATTAGTGGATATTTTTAATCCAAATGGCAATCTCTTAAATTGAAAATGTCAATACTTGTCGAGAAAGCTGTTATTGGTCTTGACTTTGGATGAAGTTCAATTTGATGGAATGAGCTCGTCAAATCCAATGTCGAGAAATATTTCACTTTTCCAAGATTATCTAGTATGTCATCTAATCTTGTTAAGGGAAATTTGTCGTCCATAACTTTTTTGTTTAACTGTCGAAAATCTACGACCATTCTCCACTTCTTATCGCCATTTTCACTCTTTTTTGGAACTACTAATAATGGTGAATTGTATGGACTTACTGATGGTTCTATTATGTCTTCTGCTATAAGCTTTTCTACTTGCTTATTTATCTCATCACTTTGCGATTGTGGTAGTCTGTAGTTCTTGATGTATACTGGTGTTTTGTCCGTCATCCTGATTTTTTGTGTATAAAAATTATTTATCGTCAATTTATCATTATCTAGATAAAAAATATCTGCATATTCCTTGCATATCTCTATTATCGAATTTTTTGCCGTAGTGTCTAGATTGTCTACTTTTAATTCCTTCATTTATCTTTCCTTTCGGCTCTGATTATTTTGTTTACGTTCTTCATCTATTGCTACCAGATAGTAATTCTCGAGTGGTCGAATATCTAACTTTGGCAACTTTATTCTTACTCCCGTTTCGCGTGTGTTTAATAATCTTATGTGTGCTATTCCTTCTTCTTCTTTCTTTTCTTTGTGCCCCTTTAATCCCTCATGGGACATAGGGCGGAAACAGTTGCCCTCCAGCGGACTCTGTTTTGCGCGACAGCTCTCAGCTCTGACCAGGATCTCCCAGTTGTTGCGGCCTCTGCTAGTAGGGTCCTCCTCCACGTTGTTCTAGGTCTTCCAACTCGACGGGATCCTTGCGGGTTCCAGTCAAGGGCCTGTTTGGCTAGGTTTTCGTTATCGCGTCGCAAGGTGTGGCCAACCCAATTCCATTTCCTTCGCCTGATTTGGTCGTCTATCTTTTCTTGGCCGGCACGGCGCCATAGCTCTTCATTTGAAATTCTATCTGGCCAGCGGATTTTTAGGATACGACGCAGGCATCTGTTGATGAAGACTTGTAGGCGCCCTGTGATGAATTGGGTGACTTTCCATGTTTCGCAACCGTACAAAAGAACTGCCTTAACGTTGGAGTTGAACAGCCGCAATTTGGTGTTAGTTTAGATCTCCGTTGATCTCCATATGCGGAACAGGCATGCATATGCGCCTCGTGCTTTATTTATTCTGGAACTGACGTCTTCTTCTGTACCGCCATTTTCGGTAATAATGCTACCGAGGTAGCAGAATTTATCTACCAGTTCCACGTCACGGTTATTCAGCGCAGTTCGTTCAAGTGTGTTTGCATTTATCCGCATTTCTTTGGTTTTGTTCGGATTCAGCCTTAAGCCTGCTAGACTACTTTCTGTTGCCAAATTGATTAACATGTTTTTTAGCTCCTGATGTCTGTGGGCCAGCAAACAGATATCATCCGCGTAGTCGAGGTCCTTAAGGCGGTCTAGCAAACCCCATTGTATGCCGCCTGTTCTATTATCTAGAGCGTCGACAAGGATGTCATTTATTACTATAAGAAATAGTAATGGCGAAAGTAGACATCCTTGTCGTACTCCTGAATTCATCTGAAAGCTGTCGGATAATTTTCCATTATGGAGAACTCTGCATTTGGATTGTAAAGGGCTTTTATCAATTCTATTATTTTATCAGGCAGTCCACGTCGCCGTAATGCCTGCCATATAAAGCTCCTATTAACCGAGTCGAACGCTTTCTCATAATCTACGAAAGCTAGGTAAAGGGGGGATCGGAATTCAGTAGACTGCTCCACTATGATTCTCAAGGTGTTAATATGGTCTATACATGAGCGGCCCTTCCTGAATCCGGCCTGCTGCCTTCTAAGCGTTCGGTCTACTGCCTCTCTTATCCTTGATAATATAACGTGGGACAAGATTTTACCCACAGTAGATAATAGACAGATGCCTCTCCAGTTGTCGCATATTGTTAGGTCCCCCTTTTTGGGTATTTTGACTATGATACCTTCCGTCCAATCCTCCGGAAAGGTACAGGTGTTCCATGCTATTTCCAGGATTGGCTGAAGCGCATCTGCTATGAGGCTTGAATCGGCTTTCAACAATTCTGGCGGGATGCCATCTTTTCCAGCTGCTTTACCATTGGCCATCGCATGAATTGCGGTTACTATTTCCGTCTTGGATGGGGCCCGGGTGTTGATTCTTATCGGCTGTGCATTGTTGCTGTTTTCCTGAGGTTCCTGTGCAAGTGAACCATTCAGGGCGGCGAAGAAGTAATCTCTCCATCTTTGGAGTTGCTCCTCGTCGCTGCACAGCAGCCTCCCATCCGCACTCTTTACGGCATGCTTTTTAGTAGAGTGCTTTCCCGAGAGCTGTTTAGTAATTTGGTACAGCACTTTACTGTTGCCTGTGTTTGCCGCGTTTTCCGCTTTTTCTGCGAGCTCGTTTATCTGCTGCCTTTTATCACGCCGCACACTTCTCTTTACTTCCCGGTGTAATTGGGAATATTCCCGTTCAAGTTGGTGACGTCTTTCCGGGTCGCTTGTAGAGTTTACGTTATTTTTGAGGGCCCTCCTGCGTTCTATTTTTTGCCAGGTAGTGTCCGAGATCCAATGTTGCATGTTTCTCTGGACATAACCGACGCTCGTTTCCGCAGCCGTCAATATAGCGCCCTTTGTTCTACTCCACAGCTCTTCAATATTTGTGTCGTCAGAAACGGTTTGCTGGTTTAATATTTGCTGCAGGTTTCCAGCAAATTCTCGCTTTTTAGCGGTCTCCTGCAGAAGGTCAACGTTAAACCGTCTACGGTTTATAACCTCGCGTTGAACGTTTCTGATTGCAGCGATTCTAAGGCGAATAGTTGCTACTACCAAATGGTGGTCGCTTCCAGTGTCCGCTCCCCTGAAGCTCCTGACATCCTCCAGAATGGTTCTCCATCTGCGGCTGACGGCCACGTGATCTATCTGATTTCTCGTTCTACCATCGGGTAATACCCAGGTCTCTTTGTGTATCTTCTTGTGGCAAAAGTAAGTTCCACCTACCATTAGTTGATGGGAACTACAAAAGTCAACGAAAAGCTCACCATTGTTATTGGTAACTTGGCTTAGGCCTTGTTTTCCAATTGTTTGTTCAAGACCGGTGTTGTCGCGGCCGATTTGTGCGTTTAAGTCACCCATTAATACAATGATGTCTCCCCTTGGAATAGAGCGAAAAACCTCATTCAGTCGCATATAGAACTCGTCTTTGATGTCATCTTCTGCGTCTTCAGTTGGAGCATAGCATTGGACTACCGTAGTACTTCTTAGCCTGGTACGCAGGCGCACGGTAATAATCCTCTCAGAAACTGGTGACCAGCTAATGAGGCTGGACCTGGCTTCTTTGGTGAGTATTACGCCAACGCCACTCCTACGGCTTTCAGTTTCATTTCTCCCAGAATATAAGAAGGACTCACCATTTGGGCAGATATGTTCCCCCGCATCGGGCCATCTGGTATTAAAGAATTAGCCACAAAGATCCCGTCTTCTAGCTCCTGGCTTAGTATTATGCTGTCTTCTTTAATTTGTACATTCAAAGCATGTATCATTTGTGATCTTGCTGGTATATTAACGGTTTCATACAGTGTGCAAATTGGTAAAATAAGATCAATTTGCTTTAGTGAAATCGTTAGAGTGAAAATTTCGTAGTTAAGTTTACATTTATATTTATATATAAAGTCTTTTCCTAGAATCGCTTCCGTTCCAATGGCAAAGTTATCTGATACTACATGTAATTTATACTTGACTTCTTCTCCTTCAATACTTAAATACGCATTGGTTGTTCCTAGAGTGTATAAATCGCTGTCTGTGATACCTGTTATTTTACAAATTTCATCGTCAAATATCGGAGTGTTTACATAACTTCTCTTTATTACTGATATTTCAGCACCCGTTTCTATTAAAAATCTTACTGGTTCTTTTGTTCCTGCTATGTTTATTCTTACGTAGCTGTCCAAATTTTTAACGTTAAATGAATATATGGCTGCTACTTTGGGTTTCTTCTTTAAATTAATTCTTTTTCCTCGTCCCTCGACGGATGGGCTTCGGGGACGATCACCTCGCTTCCCGAATTCATTACATTTATCCTTCTACTCTGTGCCTTATTCCTGTTGTCCGTTCGATTTAATTGATTATTGAATCTCTGATTCTGTTGTGGTTTGTTCATTGGTCTTCTATGAAAATTGATTTGTTATTCTGGTTGTAGATTCTTTGTCCACCGTTTCTAAAATCCATTCTGTAATTTGGGCGTTGATTCCAATTATGCCTGTTGATTGTCTGGAAGTGATATACTTTCTTTTGAGTATCATTCACTGCTTCCATCTCTGATGCTATTTTTACGGCTTTTTCCAAAGTTGACGGCATTGCTGCAAATACGGCTGTCTTGAACGGTTCACTTAGTCCAGCTTGAAACGCATTAAGTCCAGTTTTATCATTTAGGCTAGTGATTATCTCCCTGTTTTCCTCACCACGTTCCGATATCTGAATACCATTCAGTTTCGCTATTAAATCTTCAACTCTTGTTGCAAAACTTTCTATCGTTTGATCTCCTTGTTTTATCTTCATGAGATCATTCTGGATTTTTAATGGATTCAGTTTCTTCCTGAAATGCCTTTCTATTAAATCCTTAAATTCTGCTATTGTTTGTGGTTTAGCATTCGCTATTTTCGTCCGAACTCTTTCCGTTATCCTTGTTTTTAAAATTAAATTAATTAATTTTTTAATTTCCTCTGCATCCTTCAAAGTTTCAGCCACCACTTCTACCGTATTTATAAAATTGTTTATTTCTTTTTCTTCACCTCCAAATGTGGTTACCAACTTCAATGTTTGAAATACGTCTAACGTTCCCATTTTGTTTGTTTTTGGAGCACTATTTGTCTCTTGAATTTCTAATTTATTGGAACTGGTTCCTTCTCCTGGTTCTTCGTCCTCTATCTCTGAAGATTGTTTTCTAATATGTTCATTTATTTCCTCTTGTATCGTCTTGAACTCTTTACTTTGAGCATTTATATCATATTTTAATGCAATTTCATTTATTTGCTTTCTCAGCTCTTTTATTTCTAGCTTTTTCTGTAGCAATGTATATGCTTTAGCGTTCTCTTTGGCGCTTTTCTAAAGTTTTGTAATATCGTTTTTAATTTATTTATTATTTCTTGTGCTTGTAATTCTGGCATGATTCTGGCATGATGCACTATATGGGCAAAAACGCGGAAAAAGGCATATGCGTGTCCGGAGCCGATGACCGTTTTAGAATCGGAAATGAGTACCCAAAAAAAAATGCTTTCGGTGGATACCGACCTAGGCAACACTTTTCCACAAAAAAACGGCCATCCAGCCAGCTATAGAGCCCGGCAGGCCCCAGAAACTGCGCAAAATGTCCCCTCCGTGGCATGTCCCAACTACATAAATCCAGATTAATTGGGCATATTAAATGGACCAACTTGCGCCATTCGGGATAGGACGTTCACGAATGGTTTTTGGGGCCTAAAACTTTGATTTTTTCTCTTTTATCGCAAACCGGAACGCCAGAATACAGAACTTACACGTATTCGAATTTTGTCCGAAATTTTCCGTTAAAATTGCGAACCGCAGTGCCGCTAGAGCCTGCATGCGTTCGAATGTTCTGTTGTGGCTCCCTCTGCTCGGGGGATGTTTCATGAACCTGCAACAATTCGAAAACCCATTCGGCGCGTTCGATTTGAATCCCTAACTGTAAAATTCGCTTGCTCTAAAATTCAAAGTGCAAACGCATATTAAAACAAGTCCCCACCGTGGCAGTCGCGGTTTCAACTTCAAACCGAAAAAAACGCGTCAGAAGTGGAAAGTTCAAGTTGTTCTAAGAAGCTGTGGTCACCGGTAAGCGGAAATTCACTCAGGATTCTTCCTGAACTCAGAAAAGCGATTTTAAGTCAAATAGTCCCCTCCGTGGCAGTTTTTTCTTGAAATCTTCAATAAAGATAGAAATTCTGAGAAAATTTCCCCAAGAAAGTTCCAAAATGGTAGACGGTCGCCTTGTAACCCCTGTAGCAGAAACGGGCTTGTTTTGGGGCCATATGGAGGGAAAACCCACAAAAAACTCGGTCGGTAAACTTTTTTTTGCTGGGTTTTGAATGTGCAAATATGCCTTTTTTCGCGTTTTTGCCCATATATAACTATATCTATTCTTCCTATTTTTCTTAGATAACCTAATCTAAATCCTCTCGTTTAAAAATCTTGCTGTAATACTGCCAATTTTCTAGGCGTTCTTTATTATATTTTATTATTTTATCAAATTCCTCAGAGATATATATTATCATTAAAGTGCCTAACGCTAGCGTTATTAAAAATACTATTAAAAATAAAATTATCTTCTTTATATCCTCCATAGTAATTTTGTCTCCGTTATTTTTAGCTTACTTCTTATAGAATTACCTTTTTACTCAATCTAACTGATAACATCTTTTTAATAATCTTGGTTTTCTGTTCTAGATCTTCAATTTTCTTATTTAATTCCTCAATTTCTTTTTCATAAAAATTTTCATAGCAATTGTACTGTTCTAGTTTATCTTCTAATTCTGCAATGGTTTTCTCATTTAAATCCTTTTTTTCCATTAAAGAAAATACTTCTGTAAGGCTATCACAAGCCTTTTGAAATTCAATATCCATTATGTATCAAAAGCAAATTATCTACCAAATTGAGGAATCAAAGAGAAAAAATTTTTTTTTTATTTAAACACATAACTATGATCTACCTTTCTCTTTAAAATAGTTTATCTATAATGTTCTACGCCTATGCTAAGTTAATATTACTAGCTACTTGCTTTTTAAATTTCCTCACCATACAATTATACATTATTACTACTACTAAAGCTATAATGGCCACGTAGCCAGCGTCCTGAATTGTTTCCTGGGTAATATTAGTTCCTGTTGATGCATTTGCTACGATAATATCTTCCTTCGAAGCAGCTCCTCCCATATTAAATTTTCTTCTTCTTAAAGATTTCGCTGTTGACCTCCTCCAGTTCCTTCAAAAACAAGGTCTTCTGCCGTTCGTCTACTGTAATCGATAGCAACCTCCTCGTGAACTCGCCTTTCAATCAACTTGACCCTTCGTTCTCCTTTGTTTTTCTTAGATATGGGGAGTGCTGGTTTGGTTGGCCCTCCTTCCGTCCTTGGCTTGTGGATCCTCTTTCTGTACTCCGCTAGCGATAAAGGCCTCGGTCCAGCTGTTGGGTCCTTAAGTCTCTCTTCCAAATCTCCAAAGATCTCCTTGGCGTAGCTGCTCACTAGATGGTCTTTCAGCACTATCTCTTACTCTTCCTGATTCTGCAACTGGATTTCACGGGTGAGCCTCCTTATTTCTTCCTTCAAAAGTTCCTGTTCTAGTTCGATGGGCAGGGTCGCCATGTAATGCTGGGGTATTTTTCTTGTGCGAATCCCACGTTGAGACTGTTTCCTTTTTTTTAAATTAAAGATTTTCTTTTCTATTATGTTTTTGTTTTTATTGTGACCCCCAAAGCTTTACAGCAGTGAGCTGCCGTTAGTGCCTTCTCGGTCGGTTGAGATTACAATCTGCTTCTTAATTCTAAGTTTCCTTATTTATATCGACAACTTACCACTACGCTACTTTAATTTTCCCCTACCTAAATTGTTCTATTCATCATCCAGTTTTCATGCCATTGGGGAATGCCACACAGGAGACTAAGACGCACTGGTGAAACCGGTTTTATGGGAGAGAAACGAAGAGAAGAAAGGGGAAAATAGGCCATTTTCCCCTTCCTTTTCTTCGTTTCTCTCCCATAAAACCGGTTTCACCAGTGCGTCTTAGTCTCCTGTGTGGCATTCCCCATTCAAGCGTTCTTGTTCCGGGCCTTTCCCAACTTCCTATTTATTAAAGCATTTCTTTCATAAACAGCTCTCATTCTCTTACTCAACAATCGGTTCATTTGCTTGGGTCACATGTGCATCATTCTTGCACTTGCATTCTGTGATGTAATTTATTTGTTTACATTGCTTTGGTCGCGGTGACCTTGGCTGTTAATTATTACCGCATGGATTATTGATGCGTCTTTGATTTTATTATTTTTACATTCGGGTTCAAGTGCTTTACTTTGTTTCACGTTTATGTGCTTGATTTTATGTTGCTATAGTGATGCAACATGTTGTTGGATTGTTGTTAGTGAGATTTTCATGTATTCTTGATCTCACTACACATGTACGCTTGGATATGTCACCAGCTGTATGCATGCTCCGCTTCCGCTACATTCATGATCATTAATATTGCATCCGCATCGGCATAGACTATTCCAAACCCAAGTATTGTTTTACCAAGCAGTCCGCCAACCACATCCAATGAAACTTTACCTACGCGAACGAGAGCCAGTCTACTTGAGTATGGCATTGGCACCCTTTATGGCCACCTAGCCAATTACCTGATTTCTCCGTCCCATACAATCTTTTAGGGAGCCAATTAATTTTAAAGGGAGCAAAAAGAAATGCAAAAAACAATCAACCTTTTTTCTAATTTATTTTAGCTGATTAAACTGAATTTGAAGCATAAAGTTGAAAAAACATTTTTTTCAAGCCTTTATATTTTCAGACGATGTAGGGATAGTTTCAGCCCTTTACTACTTCCTTTATCATAAAATTTGCTTTGTTATAAATCAACCACTTTTGAATATAAATATTGCAAAAAATAAAATATTATTGGATTGTTTTTGATTATAATTAAAATTATCGCGAAAATCCTTAAAAAAGGGAGTTTTTAAGCATATTTAAAGGTTACATGCATATTTTAAGACTATGGGACCCCGATTTTCGTAATCAGCCACCCAAAAAACATATCAGGAACGATTTTCACAACAATGTAATGTTTTGACATAAACGATTCGTCGATTTGTGCAAGTTAAAAAAATTGTAATTTAAAAAGGGGAAAGGTGCAGCACATCTCACCAAAGGGGAAGTGGGTGCCAATTTAAAACAAGAGCACCTCACACATTTAATTCACCACTCCCTTTTGGTAATCTAAGCACCCAAACCACATACGGTTTTAACAGCTTCGGTTTTATCAATTGAAGCGTGCAAAAAGAATTTTATATTGGAGACAATAACAAAATAAACGTAAGAAAGATGTATTGTTCAATTCTTCTTTATTTTTTCATTTTTTTACGTTTGGCATTTTAAGAAAGTCTCAAGTGTTTATACCGTAGCCTTCCCGGCAGTGCTACGTGTTTGGCCACGCCAAAAAGCAGATCCACTTACTCAGGCTGCGCCGAAAATTCTTGTCGTATATGCCGCTTCCAACATGTCAGTCAACTCCAAAGTGTCCGCGGCATAAGCCCGGCCAGTGACCAAACCACAAGAAAAATCTCAAATAATTCACCTCTACATAATGGTGAATTTGTATTCCTATAATGAGATAAAACAAAGTCTGGGCGACAACGTAGCTAACATGCCAGAAAATCTATGCAGTAAGGCAGAGTGTATTTTAACTGTTGCACACACAGCCCCGAGTGTGTACCCCCTTGTACCCCGTCCGCCCCATTTTCCATCGTTATACGAAAGTTCTGACGATTTTTCATTGGTGAGAGCGTTATGCGAATGAAATTGATTCACTCTCATGTAAATTTTTTTAAGCAAACGTCCCTAAAGAAGTTTTACTTCAAAAAAGTTTTTATAATTGTAGTACATACATAGTTCCAGAGTTGGGGGGCATTTCATTCGAATATGTTTGCCATCAATTGCACCCAGGCAATTAAGAAAGTTCCACTTTTCGTAAAAATCTTTGGCAACTTTCTTCAACATATTTTCTGTGGGAACTTCCATATGAACTGGTTACAATATTTCCCAAATATGTAGCTTCTACTGTTTCTCTTACAATTAATGACACAGTTGTCGCACCCATTCGAAAATTGAAGCTGAGGCTTTTAAAGGACCATCCTGTGGCCAAATACCTTAAAAATAAAATAAATGTCATTACTCAGATGTCCAATTTAGTGTGTGTGTTTTTTAGGAAACGTTGTAAGAGCAAAATGAAATCTCTACTAGACACGTTCCGGAAAGAACTGAGAAAAATGCCAGTCAAAAGATCTGGAGACGGGGCCTCTCAATCTACTTGGAAGTCGTCATGGCAATATTTTGAAAGTCTTATTTTTTTTTTTTTTTTGAAAGATCAGTTCAATGCCCGGTCAAGTTCCGGAAATTTGCCCGATATTGAAGGTGACAATATTGTGGCTGAAGATACCAACTTTTAGTTAGCTTGGATCATTCTTTCAGGACGATCATTCTTTCAGGACGATCATTCTATTAATGTTGATTTGCCATTGGCAAACAATGAATTAAAAGAGAAAAGAAGTCAATTAACTTCTACACCAGCTCGCAAAGAACTCAAATGAAAACAACAACATGAAGATGTTAGTACCGCCCTTATCAGGATAGAAGAGAAATTAAGGATTTTGGGAAAACAACATAATAAGTCCTCCGATGAAGATGAAAGTTTTTTGAAAGCCTACCACATGTACGCACTAAATGCAAGAACTCGTTTATAATTTTGCTTATGGACATCAGCAGCCAAATCAATATACGAGTACCCCAAAGGCGTCTAGCGCTCAATGCAATGAATATCCAAGTAATCTGAGACCATTTACACATTTGCTCACAACTACCCAAGTCTACTCCAATCCTACATCAGTGGCATCTTATCTGAGTAATTTTTCGGAAGAAACTATATAATTACATACTATATGTTCATTTTTATATTATGAAAATAATCTTGTTTTTTTTCTGTTTTTTATTTTTATTATGAAAATAATCTTGTTTTGTTTTTGCTTTTCGTTCTAAATGAATTATTAAAACTAGTTGGGATGTGGGTTTGACCCCTTCGGTCCACACGATTAACTTACCAGTATGATGAACGAAGATGGAATAAATAACTTTTTACAAAATAGTAATACATATGTTACGCACTAGTGGGAAATTAACTAGTATCAGAACTGGTGACAAAGTACTCTTGAGAGAAGCTAGTTCAAATAACTATAATAGCCGTAAATCCACAACATTTTTCTAGAGAATTTCCTTTTCCTGAACGTTAGCAAAAACATTTCCTTCGTACTTCGTTCGCTACACTAAAGCGGGTATTCGAATACGTATTGAGCGTGTTGAAGCGCCGCACACTGGGGCAGAAAGCACTTTTTTGGTTCAAAAGTTTCTAGAGACCACAATTTTTAACCAATTTAGCTAATTTTTTTTTTTATTTTGAAGGTAAGATGATTTGTAAGATATCTGTGGAAGCCGAATTTTGATTTTCCCTTCCAAATATGCCTCAATTTTTGTTTGTTTTTAGCCATTTTTTTGCCTCCCACGGCCCCAAAACAAGTCGTAGGGGGCACTATGACCCCTTAAAATGTTCGTAACAATCCCTACTATAATTAAAAAATAACAAAAAATCCACCCTTGCCTCTAAGGGGGCCCGTGTGCAACCTTAAGGGCTGTGAATTGTAAAATGCACTTATGCACTTTATAATATTACCTCCCACGGCCCCCAAAAAAATTGTAGGAGGCTCGGAGACTCCTTAAAATTTTCGTAATTTAACGTACAACAATAATTAAATAATATAAAAATCCGCATTTGCCTCTAAGGGGGTCAAAAAGGGTCCTGAAAGTTTGCCCCTCCCCCCTCCTCATAAACACTCTATGCACGCCACCCATGTATAAATTATAAAACTAGTTAATTTGATTGTAATAATCAATAAAAAAAAAGTCATTACACCTCACCTGGGGCTCTAATTACATCAAATTGTCACATTTTATCGCATAGATCAAAGCTTATTATTGATAGTAAAGTGTTATCTAGCACAAATTAATTATTTTAGACAGGGAAAATCAAAATTCGGCTTCCAGAGATATCTTACAAATCATCTTACCTTCAAAATAAAAAAAAATTATCTAAATTGGTTGAAATTGTGGTCTCTAGAAACTTTTGAACCAAAAAAGTGCTTTCTGCCCCAGTGTGCGCCGGTGCCGTTGATAAACTGGGAAGCGAATTTGGAAAGCTTTCCGGAGATATTAGCACAACTAATCAATATAAAGTACTTGTCAGACTTGACCAAAAAGAACAAATTTTGCGGTAACTACTGGAAATCCCGAATCCCGGAAAAAGTGCTGTCAAAAAGTGCTGATTGAAAAATTTGTGATTGCGGTGTCCGTGCGGTATTGTTGATAATTTGGGTGGATTTATGGGTTTCAAACGAAGTCTTGAATAAAACTTTAAGTTTTATAATATATAATATTTTATTTTACTATTGTTGACAGCAATAGAGCGAAGAGCTAAAGCCCTTTGAGCGCCCTGTAGTTTTTTTTTTTTTTTTTTTTTTTATGTGACAGACTAGAGGCTTAGGGAAAGTCCCTTTGTACTGTCGACAATCTATTGTTTCGTATTCAATGTCGAACAGCAGCTCTAGCCGGAAGATAGAGAGAAGAGAAGGAAGTAACTGTCACAGCCTAGCCTCGATATTTTTTTTTTTTTTTATTCCACCTACTCACAACCATTTTCGCGACTCTGACATCGGGGCGTCGAGAACAACTCGCTGGAGTGTTATGCCTCCTGAAACGAGTTGAATCTCATCAACCAACCGATGGCATGCGCTTGTTGGAGCGGGGAAGGACTAGGGAAGGCTATGACAGGGGAATCAGGGATGTAAAGAGGGAAGAAGAAAGAAGGAAAGTTAGGTGGGAAAGGCGAAGGACCGTGGCGCCGCCGTTGCTGCGTAATGAACAATGACTGACTCCTATACAAAATTCCCTCGTATTTATAGTAGGGATTCTTATGTACTATTCATGTACTATTATATACTATCCTGCTAGGCCTACTCACTTATATCTATATACAATGATTACAATCTAGTTTTCTGTATAAAATACCTTAAACTAGAATTATTACTACAGTATGAATAACTGTCAATTGATCAATTCTCAACACTCCTCCTTGATCAATTTACAGCGGAGCGTCTCGAAGACTCTTCTGTTAAGTGGCTTGGTGAGGATGTCTGCAATCTGTTTGCTGCTCTCGACGTGTTGCAGTGTCACAGTGTTGCCGACGTGTTGCTGGATGTACTTTCGTGGTATCTCAATGTGTTTCTTTCCTCCGGTCGTCTTTCCTTCGTGTGCATTCTGTAACATGTGGATGGCTGACATATTGTCGACTTTCAAGTAGATCAGCTGATCAATTTTCAGGATACCAAGTTCCAGTGCGATTCGTTTGATCCAACACACATCGTCAATCACTGACACCGCGGCTCGGTACTCGGCTTCTGCAGTTGAAGTCGCTACCAGACGCTGCTTCTGTGAATACCAAATCACTGGTCCTCCTCTCATCACCAACACTCCACTCGTCGACTGTCCTGTCTCAGAGTCTCCTCCAAAGTCTGAATCGGTGTAGGCTACGAGTTCTCCGAAGTGGATTCCTGCTGTCGCTGTCCCTCTCAGGTACTGGAACACACGTTTCACCATCGCCTGATGGCTTTTCATGGGCTTGTTGCAGAATCTACTGAGATAGTTCACGGCGAAGCTGAAGTCTGGCCTGGTGATTGTAGCTAAGTACAGCAAACTCCAATATAAAATCAAGATCATGGGACTGAGCGAGACCAGATGGCCCGATGCGGGGGAACATATCTGCCCAAATGGCGAGTCCTTCTTATATTCTGGGAGAAATGAAACTGAAAGCCGTAGGAGTGGTGTTGGCGTAATACTCACCAAAGAAGCCAGGGCTAGCCTCATTAGCTGGTCACCAGTTTCTGAGAGGATTATTACCGTGCGCCTACGTACCAGGCTAAGAAGTACTACGGTAGTTCAATGCTATGCTCCAACCGAAGACGCAGAAGATGACATCAAAGACGAGTTCTACATGCGACTGAATGAGGTTTTTCGCTCTATTCCAAGGGGAGACATCATTGTATTAATGGGTGACTTAAATGCACAAATCGGTCACGACAACACCAGTCTTGAACAAACAATTGGAAAACAAGGCCTAAGCCAAGTTACCAATAACAATGGTGAGCTTTTCGTTGACTTTTGTTCTTCCCATCAACTTATGGTAGGTGGAACTTACTTTTGTCACAAGAAGATACATAAAGAGACCTGGGTATCGCCCGATGGTAGAACGAGAAATCAGATAGATCATGTGGCCGTCAGCCGCAGATGGAGAACCATTCTGGAAGATGTCAGGAGCTTCAGGGGTGCGGACACTGGAAGCGACCACCATTTGGTAGTAGCAACTATTCGCCTTAGAATCGCTGCAATCAGAAACTTTCAACGTGAATCTATAAACCGTAGACGGTTTAACGTTGGCCTCTTGCGGGAGAGCGCTAAAAAGCGAGAATTTGCTGGAAACCTGCAGCAAATATTAAACCAGCAAACCGTTTCTGACGACACAAATATTGAAGACCTGTGGAGTACAACAAAGGGCGCTATATTGACGGCTGCGGAAACGAGCATCGGTTATGTCCAGAGAAACATGCAACATTGGATCTCGGACAGCACCTGGCAAAAAATAGAACGCAGGAGGGCCCTCAAAAATAACATAAACTCTACAAGCGACCCGGATAGACGTCACCAACTTGAACGGGAGTACTCTCAATTACACCGAGAGGTAAAGAGAAGTGTCCGGCGTGATAAAAGGCAGCAGATAAACGAGCTCGCAGAAAAAGCGGAAAACGCGGCAAACACAGGCAACAGTAAAGTGCTGTACCAAATTACTAAACAGCTCTCGGGAAAGCACTCTACTAAAAAGCATGCCGTTAAGAGTGCGGATGGAAGGCTGCTGTGCAGCGACGAGGAGCAGCTCCAAAGATGGAGAGATTATTTCTTCGCCGCCCTGAATGGCTCACTCACACAGGAACCTCAGGAAATCAGCAACAATGCACAGCCGATAAGAATCAACACCCGGGCCCCATCCAAGACGGAAATAGTAACCGCAATTCATGCGATGGCCAATGGTAAAGCAGCTGGAAAAGATGGCATCCCGCCAGAATTGTTGAAAGCCGACTCAAGCCTCATAGCAGATGCGCTTCAGCCAATCCTCGAATTAGCATGGAAAACCTGTACCTTTCCGGAGGATTGGACGGAAGCTATCATAGTCAAAATACCCAAAAAGGAGGATCTAACAATATGCGACAACTGGAGAGGCATCTGTCTATTATCTACTGTGGGTAAAATCTTGTCCCACACTATACTATCAAGAATAAGAGAGGCAGTAGATCAAACGCTTAGAAGGCAGCAAGCCGGATTCAGGAAGAGCCGTTCATGTATAGATCACATCAACACCTTAAGAATAATAGTGGAACAGTCTACTGAATTCCGATCCCCCCTTTACCTAGCTTTCGTAGATTATGAGAAAGCGTTCGACTCGGTTAATAGGAGCTTTATATGGCAGGCATTACGGCGACGTGGACTGCCGGATAAGATAATAGAATTGATAAAAGCCCTATACAACAATTCCAAATGCAGAGTTCTCCATAACGGAAAATTATCCGACAGCTTTGAGGTGAGTTCAGGAGTACGACAAGGATGCTTACTATCCCCATTACTATTTCTTATAGTAATAAATGACATTCTTGTTGGCGCTCTAGATAGTAGAACAGGCGGCATACAGTGGGGTTTGCTAGATCGCCTTAAGGACCTCGACTACGCAGATGATATCTGTTTGCTGGCCCACAGACATCAGGAGCTAAAAAACATGTTAAACAATTTGGCAACAGAAAGTAGTCTAGCAGGCTTAAGGCTGAATCCGAATAAAACCAAAGAAATGCGGATAAATGCAAACACACTTGAACGAACTGCGCTGAATAACCGTGACGTGGAACTGGTAGATAAATTCTGCTACCTCGGTAGTATTATTACCGAAAATGGTCCAGAAGAAGACGTCAGTTCCAGAATAAATAAAGCACGAAGCGCATATGCATGCTTGTTCCGCATATGGAGATCAACGGAGATCTCAACCAACACCAAATTGCGGCTGTTCAACTCCAACGTTAAGGCAGTTCTTTTATACGGTTGCGAAACATGGAAAGTCACCCAATTCATCACAGGGCGCCTACAAGTCTTCATAAACAGATGCCTACGTCGTATCCTAAAAATCCGCTGGCAAGATAGAATTTCAAATGAAGAGCTATGGCGCCGTGCCGGCCAAGAAAGGATAGACGACCAAATCAGGCGAAGGAAATGGAATTGGGTTGGCCACACCTTGCGACGCGATAACGAAAATCTAGCCAAACAGGCCCTTGACTGGAACCCGCAAGGATCCCGTCGAGTTGGAAGACCTAGAACAACGTGGAGGAGAACCCTACTAGCAGAGGCCGCAACTACTGGGAGATCCTGGTCAGAGCTAAGAGCTGTCGTGCAAAACAGAGTCCCCTGGAGGGCAACTGTTTCCGCCCTATGTCCCACGAGGGATTAAGGGACACATAGATAGACAGCAAATTCCCTATCGCCTCGCGATAATTGTTGTTCGCCGGAAATGGCTCGTCGTTCTTGAAATCTGTCTTCTTGGTGATCATTCCTTGCTCAATGGGTGTGGGTGCTGGATTGCATTGTTCGAGTTTCATCTTTCTCAAGATCTTCTCCGTATAACGAGGTTGATTCACGGAGATACCATTTTTGTCGATCTTGATTTCCATGCCTAAATACGTTAACTATGTCCTGTGCTTTCTTGCTGAATGTGATCTGAAATTCCTTGCTTATCTCACGTAACAGTTTGTATATTTCATCTTCATCTTTCCCAGCTACCAATCCATCATCCACGAAAAGTGAGAGCATAATACTCTTGTCCTTGCTATAATAGATACATAGGTCGTCATCTGTGTTGATCAGGCCTATCTTCTTTTCAACGTGTGTAGTGACCCTCTCGTTCCACATCCTTGGAGCTTGTTTGAGCCCGTAGAGACTCTTATTCAACTTGCATACTTTCCCTGATTCGTCGTCGAACCCTTCAGGCTGGTTCATATAAATTTCCTGCTCCAGGTTTCCATACAAGAATGCCGTTCTCACATCAAACGATACCAACTTCATTTTCTCTGACGCTGAGTGGCTTAGAAGTAGTCGAATCGATGCAGGGCGAGCTACTGGGCTGAAGGTTTCCGCGTAGTCCACTCCCTCCTTCTGTTCAAATCTTCTTGCCACTAGTCTGGCCTTGAGTCTTCCGTCTGCCTTCTCTCGAAGAACTCAACGACAAGTGATCGGCTTCATTCCTACTGGACAATCCACCAGCTTCCAAGTTTTCATTTCCATCAACGAGTCGTACTCCTACAGCATTGGTTGTCTCCACTTCTCATCTTTGAGTGCCTCGCTCACCGGTATGTCCTCTGTTTCACCAATCACGGCTACTTTTGCGCTTTTTCCCCCACGACGGAAGTCAAGTACGCAATCCCTCAATCTCGGTGGTGGTTGCAAAGTTCGACGATCTCGCCAAATTCTCCGTCCTTCTTCTGGCGGTGGTGTCCAATTTTCGTTGTCGCTTGGCACTTCAGCACTTTCTCCAGTCATAAAGTTTTCGTTTTCTTCATCTGACTCACTGCTGCTTTCTTCTTGGTTCTCAGGTATGCCCTCTGGTGCCAGTGTCTCAAGTTCAGTGCCTTGCCTCAGTGTTATCTTTTCCTCGTCGAAGATTATATTGTCTTAGCTGACAACTTCTCTCTTCTCTTTCAGATAGATCCTGCAGCAGGGCGAATCAATGTCATAGCCAACCAGAATTCCCTTTTCTGATTTTCTATCAATCTTGCCGCTCTTCTGTGCTTGCGTCAGCACGTAACATTCGCATCCAAAGGGTCGCAGTTTCTCAATCTTCATTTTCCTTCCAAACCAAAGTTCTGCTGGGCTTTTCCCTTGTACGTTGCTGGTCCCAGTCTGGTTGATCGTGAATATCGCGTGGTTCATTGCTTCTGCCCACAGTCTCTCGTCCAAACCGTCTGCGTGTATCGCTGCTCTGGCTGCCTCAACAATCGTTCTCATCTCTCTCTCAATCCTTCCATTCTGCTCTGGCGTATATACATTTGTAAAAGTGTGAAAGATTCCCAACTTGTTCATCATCTGTTTGGTTTTTGCATTCTTCAGTTCAGTGCCATTATCAGATCTCAGACTTTTCACTCTCCTCCCTAGCTGATTTTCAACGAGTCTCAGGTAGCTTTCAATTTTCTCAGGGACCTCACTTTTCGTCTTCATAAAATAACAGCTTTGATAGTGGGTGTAGTCATCCTTAAACAAGAGCCAATACTTGCTTCCTCCCAACGATGGAATGTTCATCTCCCGGTGTCGACGTGCACGAGATCTAATGGCTGCTGGGCTGTCTTGGGGTTGATTGGGTGTGAGGATCGATGATGCTTGCCAGTCATCAATATATTTGATTCCTTTCCTTTTCAGTATGTCCCTCACATACTTCACATTTTGATGGGCGAGTCTCTCGTGCCAAACTTTGATCGACTGGGTCATCAAACTTGTCTCTTCTTCTCTCCTGAGCATCATTTTGTAAAGATTTCCTTTGCGCTTTGCTATTGCCACAATTTCCCTGCCATCTTGGCTGTAGAATGTTGACTCGTTTCCGTTTGCCTTCGGTACATGTCCCTTGTCTAGCATCTGACTTACTGAGAAAAGATTGAAGTTGAGATTTGGCACGTAAATAACATCCTCAAGTACCACTGGGTACCACTTTTGACCATCAAAAGCCTCCATCTCGATGTTCCCGACTGCAACGCCATCTAGCCTTGTTAAGTCTCCAATCACAATTGGAATGGGCTCATCCAGCTCGACAAGCTGTACAAACCACTCTAGATGAGACGTCATGTGTTGGCTGGCTCCACAGTCTTGCCACAGGCTCCATGAAATTGCCCTGTCCTTTGAGATGTCGTTGTCCACCGTCGAGGGCGCTGTGGTCAAAAATGCCTTCCTCTGTGGTTTTCCGTTTCCTGACGTGTTTCCTTCTTCTCTAGATTCGCAGTCTTTTGCGAAGTGTCCTTTCTTCTTGCAAATGTTACATGAGTATCTCTTCTTGCAATAGGCAATGTATTTCTGACATGGTATGCCTTTGCACTCCTTGAGCACGTGACCTTTCTTCCCACATTTGTAGCATTCGAACAGTGACTTGTCCTGCTTGCTGTTTGACGACTGTCCCTGTTTCTCACGTCTTGTCATGAGAGCGTTTCTGATGTTGCCCTCTGAGTTTGTTGTCGTTTCTTTAAGTCGCTCGTCCTCTAGTCTCAATCGCTCCATGAGAGTTTCCACGTTCTTTGCTGCCCCGGTAACATTGTCCCACGATGTTCTGAAATGTGCCAATTTTGGCGGTAGCACACTCAAGATCCTCGTCATGATCCAACTTTCCTTCATAGGATCATTTTCAGTTGACACTTCTTCGGCAAGATCGAAAATCTCCATTCAATTTTCTACTGCTGACTTGCTTTCATCATATTCAAAATAAAGAATTTGATTCGGGACGTTTCTAAAGTTACATCAGTTTTCGTACCATATAAACTAGTTAATTTATTCATCATGTCTTTGGCAATTTTACAGTTTGCAATTTTGTTCGCAATCTTACTGTTAACATTTAAACTTATCAACGTTTGAGCTTCGACATCTTTCTTTATCCAAGCTGTAACGTTACCTTCTGCTGGTCTGGGCTTTACACCTGTTACAATGTCGTGCAAGTCCTTATTCGTGCTAGGTTTAATTTAAATCGCCATGATATGAAGTTGACATTTCCCTGACTATCTTCACTCAACATTTCCAATTGAGATTTTACAGTATCCATTTTGCTCAAATTTTTCTAATTCAACTGACTTCTGACAATAGACAAAATGAATTTGCAATCTTTCGTAGCGATCTTCTGATTTCCGTGTTCGTTGCTTAACGTCGTCGTGCTGTGCGATGGCTTCTCAAATATCTCTGCTTTTCTCGACTGGCCTGTCGCTTTCCTGTCCTGACTTCCAAGGAAACCCCTTTACAGCTACCCTGGGCCCATAACCTGTTGATAATTTGGGTGGATTTATTTATGGGTTTCAAACGAAGTCTTGAATAAAACTTTTATTTTATTTTACTATTGTTGACAGCAATAGAGCGAAGAGCTAAAGCCCTTTGCGCGCCCTGAAGTTGCTGCGTAATGAACAATGACTGACTCCTATACAAAATTCCCTCGTATTTATAGTAGGGATTCTTATGTACTATTCTTATATACTATTATATACTATCCTGACTAGGCCTACTCTCTTATATCTATATACAATGATTACAATCTAGTTTTCTATATAAAATACCTTAAACTAGAATTATTACTACAGTATGAATAACTGTCAATTGATCAATTCTCAACAGGTATCCTGCAGGTACAAAATTCACGAACGTTATTTAAACTAAAAAACAGCTCCACCGAATATAAAAATTTTCGCAAATTATGTTGTCTTTAATACGCTTTGAACGGCACCTCAGGTAAGTTGATATCTTTAGTGATTCGGGCGATATCGTGCAGGTACAAAAATCACTAATGTCGCTTAAACCAAAAAACGGCTGGACCAATTTTTATAAAAATCTTTTCAGATCATAATTCCCTTAATACGTTTCGAACGACACCTCAACGAAGTCGTTATCGCTTTTGGTTCGCGCGATATCGTGCAGGAAAAAATGACCGCATACGTACGCACACACACATACTTACACCCAATTTTTTGCTTGAAATACTCTTGGGACCTTGAAAATGAAAATACGTTGAAAATTTTGATTTCGATTTTCGGACTGATTACAATAACTTCTCTATACTGGGAAGTTAAAAAAGAAGTGAAATCGCCATCACTGACAAGAAAAACTAGTTGGGATGTGGGTTTGACCCCTTCGGTCCACTCAATTAACTTCCCAGTATGATGAACGAAGATGAAATAAACTGACTTCTTACAAAATAGTTATACGTTTAGCACCAGTGGAAAATTGGCTAGTATCATAACTGATGGCAAAGCAATCCCGAGAGAAGCTAGTTCAAATTAACTATAATAGTATGTAGTAAATCCACAAGATTTTTCTAGAGAATTTGTTTTCCTGAACGTTAGCAAGCCGTTAGCAAGCCATATCCTCCGTATTTCGTTCACTGCACTAAAGCGGGTGTTCAAATTCGTATTGAGCGGGCTGAAGCGCCATTGATAAACTGAGAAGCGAATGACTTCATTTGGAAATTCCAAAGCTTTCCGGAGATATTCGCAAAACTGCTAAGTACTTGTCAGACTTAACTAAAAAGAACAAATTTTGCGGTAACTACTGGAAATCCCGGGATGAACCGCAATTTTCGGAAACTGTATCTATGCTAATATGCTAATCCAAGGTTTGAAAAATTCCCGCGTTCCTCACAACCCCATCGACATGGCTATCAAATGAAAGGAAATGATAAGTACTGTAGTGACCGCGTAAACTTAATTACCAAGTTTACGCAAAGTCACACAACAGCCTCCCACACAATAAACACGACCAGTCGGAACACTCCATCGATCACCGAACTTAAAGTTCAGTGATCTTACCGTTCTCCGTTCCGTTCCCCATCATGTTTATCGGAGCTAGCCAATTTCCGGCATCTCCGTTTTACACTCACAGTCCGAAGGTTCCTCCTCCATCGTGAAACCCAAAGTCCCGTCGCGCCAAAATAAGAAGAATATAAAGAAGCAATATATATATATATATATATATATATATATATATATATATATATATATATATATATATATATATATATATATATATATATATATATATATATATATATATATATGCATTTAAGTGAATTTAAGTAGTGCTAAGACTAGTTATAAAATACTTAATATAAAAATCAGAGTGCTAATAAAGTTTTATAACGATAAACAATTAAAGCGTATTTTTTTATGAAACCACATGGTGAAGAATCAACAATGGTGACCCCGACCGCTACACGCGGATATTAATTAAAACTTCTCGGAGTGGTGGTGTAATAAATTTAATGAAAATATATTATAAAAGTGGCTAATTTGTGGATACTCACGCTGGAACGCGTGATAATAAAGGAAGGATTTTTTTTATTTTTAAGCCATTAACATTTTTTTTAGGTACATTTGCAGGCAACGGTACCTAATATTACATGCTTATATCAATTTTTATTTACGCCAGAAAAGTTCAAGATCGGTACTAGGATATTATCAAAAAAATAAAAGTTACTCTCGCTTAACCGATATACCGTACAACAAAAGTGCGTGCCATTTTTTTTTTTTTTTTTAAAGTTTTAAAAAAAAAATCAATCAATTATTTGAAAATAAAATTTAAGGCGACAAATTAATAAAAAAAAAGGAAAACGAAACAAGAAGGCAAATAATATAATTTTTTTTGTGAGCTGAATGACAAAAGACTTTGGATAAAGAGTCTATTCATGTTCAACAAAGGAAGCCAGACACATCAAGGAAACCAACACCAGATAATATTTAAATAAAATAAATAACAAAATTTTACTGATTTAAAAATAAATTAATACTCGTATTAAGCTAACTAATAATTGGTGTGGGATACATGTTAGATTTTTTTTAACTATTCTTTTGAATATATGAAATACTTTAAACCTTATTTCTAATAACTATATTTTTTTAACTGTGATCTAATTAGTTTAAGCACATATTCTTTATATATATATACAAATATTTTGAATTTTTTTATATAGCAATTATTTTTTTTGGTTACTATTTACTAATTTTCATTCGTTTGGTTCTTGATTTACTGTGGGGCATACATATATATTTAAACTTCCGCCATTATATTTTGAATTACAATTTTATTTGTTTCCCTCATTTTAGAAATCACTCGATTAATTACATAAATAGATTATAGGTTGTTTTGATTTAAATTTAAGTTGTTTTCTACTTGTTTTAAATCTCAATTTTTCTGTACAAAATTCACCTTCCTGTTTTAAATAATACATATATACATATATAGACATATATACATATATATATATATATATATATATATATATATATATATTTGGGTTATTGCACCGAGAGAGAAATCAAGCGTTTTTGAGTCATCTATATTTTTTTTTTTGTTATATTTTTTTACGATAATTAAAATCGTTTCTTTTCGGATTTGGCAGTGTTCTCTTAACATTCGTTAGTTCGTTTAATCTTTTTTTTAATATTTTACTAAGCATTTTTTTCGAAAATAAAAACCAAAGATTTTTTGCAAAATGTCACTCCCAGAGAACAATCTTATGGACACAGGTAACGCTGTAAGGGAGGAACCAAAACCCGGAACTTCAGCATCTGTCGATGGCGTCAAACTGACGAAGTTAGATATCCCGAAGTTCTGGGTTCACCAGCCCGCCTCCTGGTTCTACCAGGCGGACATAATGTTCCAATTGGCGGGCTGTAAGTCGGACAAAATAAAAGTCTATAATGTAATGGCCGCATTGCCGGAAGAGGTGGTAACGGCAATGCGGCTTAGCATAATAGATTATGCCACCTCCTCATACGAGGACATAAAACGGCATCTGCTCGAGAAGTACGGGACTTCGGAGAAGCGCCGACTCGAGCAGTTGCTGTCAGTGCAAGAGCCTAGAGATAAGAAACCTTCCGAGTTCCTCCAGGCTCTCAAGGCACTAGCGGGCGGGTCGTCGGCGGTCAACGATGATCTGATCCGGAACCTGTGGGAGCGGAGGCTTCCACAGGCCATCCAGATCACGTTGGCCACCTCTGCTGACCAAACCCTAGCCGGGCTGGCTGCCACGGCGGACAAGGTATGGGAGGTGCTGCCTCATAGAGGCGCCTCATACGCGTCCGCCGTCCACGCAACACCTGCCAAAACGGAGCCCACATTGGTGGCGCTGCAAATAATAGATAAGCTGGACCGCAACCCGCGGAAGCCGAGAAGCCGAACACCTGCCAATCGACAGGGCGGCTCTCGACAGCCCTCGGCCAATCGGCCACAAGGGGCCAACCAAGCCAGGGGTAGCTTGTGCTATTACCACTACCGGTACGGTAGTGAAGCACGCAGCTGTAAAACCCCCTGCAATTACAACGGTGGCCAAGACAAGCCGGCGAAAAAAAAGGCCACCGCCACCCCTAAAAAAACTAAAGGGGCTGGGGATCGACATGAGCGAGCATATAACCGGCCGCTCATATCGTTTATTCGTCAGAGACACCAACAATCGGATGGACTTTCTGATTGATTCGGGCTCTGACGTTTCAATTGTTCCCGCCAAGGCGTTCCCGGCCCATAACGGTAGCCCGAACGTCCTTCTGTACGCGGCCAACGGATCACTGATCCGAACTTTCGGCACTAAGTTACTCGAACTTGAATTCGGCTTACGCCGACGATATGTTTACAACTTCATTATAGCCGACACCACTAAAGCCATTATCGGGGCGGACTTCTTAACGAAGTTCAAATTGTCCGTCGATTTTGAATATCGGCATTTAGTTGACAAGCGCACGAAGTTTCGAATTAACGTGTGCGCTACCGTTGACTACAACCCCGAAACATTTCCATGCCGAGTTATTGGCATATACAAAGAGCTATTAACGAAGTACGCTTCGTTAACAAAACCGCCCAATTTTAACCTTCCGGTTAAACACAATGTGCAACACCACATTGTAACCAAAGGGCAATTACCTTTTGTCACCGCTCGGCGACTCCATCCGGAGAAACTGAAGGTGGCAAAATTAGAATTCGACCATATGGTCCAATCGGGGATTTGTCGACCTTCGTCGTCCCCCGCAGCATCTCCGCTTCATCTGGTTCCTAAACGGGACTCACATGATTGGAGGCCATGCGGCGACTACCGTCGCCTTAACGCTGTCACTGTGCCGGATAGAAATCCGATCCCGCATATACAGAATTTCTCCGTGAATCTTCACGGTTGCACAATTTTTTCGAAGGTTGACTTGGTACGTGCATACCATCACATACCAATCGCCCCAGAAGACGTGCATAAGACTGCACTCATTACGCCATTCGGCCTATATGAGTTTACACGTATGCCATTCGGCTTACGAAATGCAGCCCAAACCTTTCAAAGGTTCATAAATGAAGTTACGAGAGATCTCGACTTCGTTTATGTATACTTGGACGATATACTTATCGCCAGTAAAACCGAGGATGAGCATATCGTTCACCTCGAAGAGCTCTTTAAACGCCTCGATAGCTTCGGTTTAACCATTAAGCTAGAGAAATGCGTTTTTGGTGCAACAGAGATTAAGTTTCTAAGCCACCGCATCACAAAGGATGGAATACTTCCATCCTCCGATCGGGTTCAGGCCATCGTTGATCTCGCACCTCCAACTTCTGTCAAATCGATCCAGAAGTTTTTGGGAATGGTGAATTTCTATCACCGATTTATCCCAAAATTGGCTGAACAGTTGGTGCCTATAAATGAGCATTTGAGAGACCTTCTCAACCGCTCACGTGCCAATAAAGTTTTTGACTGGCCAGCAGAATGTCAGGCGGCATTCCTCAAGGTGAAAACCTCGATGGCTGAAGCAACTCTGCTGAACCATCCAATCGAGGATGCAAAATACAGTCTTACGATTGACGCCTCTGATTATGCAATCGGAGTCGTTTTGGAACAATTCAACGGTCATCGGTGGCAGCCTCTAGCCTTTTATTCCAAAAAGCTGTCACCAACTGAACGGAAGTACTCTGCATTCGATCGCGAACTCCTCGCAATCTATGCAGCGATCAAACACTTCCGTTACTTCGTTGAAGGACGCAATTTCGTGGTCTATACTGATCACAAACCACTGGTTCGCGCCCTTCACACAAAGACCGAACGATCCCCTCGACAGACCAGACATTTGGGTCTAATCTCTCAGTTTACCACAGACATCAGACATGTGTCGGGTAAACAAAACGTTGTCGCAGACTACTTGTCACGCTAACTAGCAACCGACAACGTCGACTCGGTCACCTTCGACCTGCCTACACTAGCTCAAGCTCAACAAGGTGACACAGACTTGAAGTCTCTACAAGAGCACCCCAGCAACGGCTCACGGGTAAAACTAGTCCTCACACCAATACCATTTACCGCCCACCAGGTGTGGTGTGAAACTAGTACAGGCATTCCAAGGCCTTATATACCCACTTCCCTACGTAGACTAGGTTCAACTCCGAACATAGTCTCTCTCATCCTGGTATTCGTGCTACAAGACGAGCCGTTACCAAGAAATACTTCTGGCCATCGATCAATAAAGACTGCAATGAGTGGTCTCGATCATGCCTAGGTTGCCAAAAGTCTAAAGTTTCATGTCATACCAAATCTCCATTGGAAGCTTTCAAACTTCCAAATAATAGATTTGACCATATCCATATGGATATAGTGGGACCACTACCACCATCTCGTGGATACTCTTATATCTTAACGATAGTCGATAGATTCACGCGATGGCCTGAAGCATACCCAATTCGGGATATCTCAGCTTCAACAGTGGCAAAGAAATTCGTCACTGAATTTGTCCCACGATTCGGCGTACCTCTCGAGATCACAACCGATCAAGGTACGTAGTTCGAATCGAAACTGTTCAATGAAGTTGCCAAATTACTCGGCACTCATCGAATCCGGACCACCGCCTACCACCCGCAAGCAAACGGGATGGTCGAACGGTTCCACAGGCAACTAAAAGCAGCCTTAATGGCAAGGGACAACACTACTCATTGGAGTGAAGACTTGCCCTTTGTCATGTTAGGCATACGCATGGCAATTAAGACCGACTTACAATGCTCACCAGCCGAGCTCGTATACGGTCAGAATCTGAGACTTCCCAATTCGATTTCTATCCCAACGAATGAGAACCTAATTGAAGAATCAGAATTCCTCTCTCGCCTTCGTTTTCACATGCAGAACATTAAGGCAATACATCCTCGGCAGCCCGTCCAAAAGGATGTCTACGTGCCAGAAGCCCTGGAGAACGCCGACTACGTCTTCATACGAGTCGACAGAGTTCGAAAACCTTTCGAACCTCCATACGAGGGCCCATATGAAGTAATCAAACGATTACGAAAACACTTCGTCGTCAAATTGAACGGCACAACCAAGTCAATATCCATTGACAGGCTAAAGCCAGCCTTCGGTTGTGACCGCGACAACGAAGCTAAGCCGTCTAAAGCGGTAACATTTCGTTAACGCTACGCTGGGGGGGGGGAGTATGTAGTGACCGCGTAAACTTAATTACCAAGTTTACGCAAGGTCACACAACAGCCTCCCACACAATAAACACGACCAGTCGGAACACTCCATCGATCACCGAACTTAAAGTTCAGTGATCTTACCGTTCTCCGTTCCGTTCCCCCATCGTGTTTATCGGAGCTAGCCAATTTCCGGCATCTCCGTTTTACACTCACAGTCCGAAGGTTCCTCCTCCATCGTGAAACCCAAAGTCCCGTCGCGCCAAAATAAGAAGAATATAAAGAAGCAATATATATATATATATGCATTTAAGTGAATTTAAGTAGTGCTAAGACTAGTTATAAAATACTTAATATAAAAATCAGAGTGCTAATAACGTTTTATAACGATAAACAATTAAAGCGTATTTTTTTATGAAACCACATGGTGAAGAATCAACAGTACAATAAGCAATATAGTATACACAAAAAATAGCTAGATCCACCGCAGCCATCTCAAGAGGACGCATTACCATTTTCTTCACCACCCCTTCGACATGGGTATCAAACGAAAGGGTATGATAAGTAGAATACAATAAGCTATGTCGTAAAAGCCATGGCGGTCGTCTCAAGCGGGCGGATTACAACTTCTTCACCACCCCCTCAACATGGGTATCAATTGAAAGGGTATCATAAGTAGAATACCATAAGCGATATAGTATACTCAATATATGGTTAGATCCACGGCGGTCATCTCAAGAGGGCGGATTACCATTTTCCTCACAACCGCATCGACATGGGTATCAAATGAAAGGGAATGATAAGTAGAATACAATAAGCAATATAGTATACTCAACAAATAGTTAGATCCACCGCGGCCATCTCAAGAGGACGCATTACCATTTTCCTCACCACCCCCTCGACATGGGTATCAAATGAAAGGGTATCGTAAGTAGAATACAATAAGCAATATAGTATACTCAATAAATAGTTAGATCCACCGCGTCCATCTCAAGAGGACTCATTACCATTTTCTTAACCGAATCCTCGACATGGGTATCAAACGAAAGGGTATGATAAGTAGAATACAATAAGCTATGTCGTAAAATCAATGGCCGCGGTCTCAATCGAGCGGATTACCACTTCTTCGCCACTCCCTCAACATGGGTATCAATTGAAAGGGTATCATAAGTAGAATACCATAAGCGATATAGTATACTCAATACATGGTTAGATCCATGGCGGTCATCTCAAGAGGGCGGATTACCATTTTCCTCACAACCCTCTCGACATAGGTATCAAATGAAAGGGAATGATAAGTAGAATACAATAAGAAATATAGTATACTCAATAAATAGTTAGATCCACCGCGGCCACCTCAAGAGGACGCATTACATATATGGTTAGATCCAGGCCGTTCATTCCAAGAGGGCGGATTACCATTTTCTTCACAACCCCTTCGACATGGTGTAAAGTGAACCCTGGGCTGGTTGCCCGAAGAAGACAACCCCGGATCCGCATACAAAAAAAAATGTTGAACAAAAACAAAGAAAAATCAAAGCATGTAAATAAACATATCGGCGGTCCCCCGGGCCTCCAGATAAGGGCTGGCTCGTCGGGGGGTCGTGGGATGGCAGGACTCCAAAGGTACCCCTTACATCGGGGCATCACCACTTACCTGCACTTGAAGGTCCTCCCATCATCAGGGCAGACGAGAAGCACTCGCAACGGGGTAGCGGATCCCTGACAAACAAAGTTCGGGGCAAATCTATCGTCCGCTGCTATGTCATTACCGCTGTCGTTAATACATCATGCTAAACCACTCGATATACTTTAAAACCACAAAACCAACCCCCACCATACTTTACAACAAAACTCAAACACGAGATGATCCTTTAAAGTTTACAATTTAATTATAACATTCAAACAAAAAAATTGTGTAATTAAGGCATTCAACACAAAAAGGTGATTTAATTAATATTAAACAGGAAAATTACAGAAAAGTCAATCATTAATGGTGGTACATTTATAACCACATCAAAAAAACCAACAAGAGAAATCACCGCGCCCTGGTACCAAGTCGCCTTTGTCTTCTTACAAAAATCGCTACAGAATTAACCGAAGTAACAGTATCAACTACCACCGTAATTAGGTGGTCACATAAAAAAGGAACTAATGTCAAAGACTGCAACAAAATTATGTTATAATGGCGTGAATGTGTTAAATAACCGTTTAAAAAAATTTATGATTTATGTTTGAAATATTATTGTCATACTCAAAAAAACTTAACTTAGAATAATATCAAAAAAAAACCATCAACGTTGTCTAGAGACCAAAATTGATATTAAAAAAAATTTAAGAAATATGTTTGGTTTTCCAAGAACCAAACCTTAGTTTAAAAAAAATGTATATTCCAATGTGAGCTAACTACTGCAGTGTCATAATAAATTGTATGATAAAAAAATTAACTATGTTAGATACACACAAGAGTAACTACATAACCTGTAACAAATTCGTACATATATTTAAAATCTGCTACTGTTTATTATGACCAGCACCGAAGAAAAAAATTAAGAAAATATTAAGCATGCTACCTTAAAGAATGTAGTTAAGACTATACTACATTATCCTTATCATGTTCGGGTCCTGACTCCTACTATTAGTCGGATAAGCAACTTGAGCTAATATCTTATCACGACCACTAGCGCCTCCTTCAAGTTTAGTTATCGTCTTCTGAATGTTGTCTCATAGTTCATAAAGCTCTTGATCTGGTCACGAAAATATGCTTAATACCGCCACCTATGCCCTGATGGTAACGTTGTGAGAGGAGTGAGGTCTGCCGGCGCTTTTCCCAACCAGGCTCTCCTAAGCTTCCTGAAACTCACTAGGGTGCAGGGTGCGGATAGCGGCTTCCAATAGGTACGGCCAATTTCTTTCTTCTAGCCTTCTACTTTCTTCCGGGCGTCTTTGGGGTAGTTCGAAAAATCCAAATAAGATACGTCTGTGCCTTGATTCTTGCACAGTCAATAGGTTCACCGTGGAAGATTCTTATCCCACTTCTTCAGGTTATCAGGTTCGACTTCCAGGATACTTTTTCTCGAATTATACAAAAAAACGGTTCCCGACTTTCAAAAACTAAATTTTGTCAAATTCAAGAGAAACTAACTCATTTATTCCCGTCTCGAAACTAATATTTTTTTTCCAATTCTGCAAACTAGACTCCTTCCTATTTTACATTTTCCCCAAAACTAACTTCCTTTTTTCTAATTTTTCAGAAAAACTGCCCTTTCTTTTTTTTGTTTCCCCCAGGCCTCCTTTTTTCCCAAAAAAACTTTGCCCTTTTCACCAAAAAATTTTTCTCCATAACTCAGTACTTTTCAACAAAATGGCCTAAAGTCTGCCGTTACAATCCCTCGGCTCCACAAACCCGACTTGCGAGGGAGTGAGGAGCCGAAAAAACTAAAACGGCCTCAATTTTGCTTTGTATCAAATCTCATTAAGACGACTGAAGGTGTGGCTCGACCCATAACCCTGAGATTAAGAGTCTCATGCTCTATGTATTGAGCTGGCCGGGCACCATTTCGGATATGTGTTGTCAAGGATGAAGAAGAGTGGGGGCAAAAAGACAACAATTTGGCAACAGGTGTTCCTAAAGAGAGTGCAGTTGTCCACCGGACGTTCCTCTCAGCTGTTAGTGCACGACGATGATGACTATTTCCGGAGGTCTTTTCCATGGTATATTCCTATCAGTCTACCTTTCATGTCCTCTAGCTCGAATCGACTGCTCCCCAGCTTTCGCCTAATGCGAGCTTTGGTAAATTTGTCGGCGAGTTTGGCGCTAAATCGATCAACTTTTCTACTAACGGGAAACGTCCGTCGGTATACCACTTGACCGGGTGAGAACTGTACTACTCTGCAACGCAGATTGTAGGTTTTCTCGTGGGCCTCAGCCAGATGCTGTTCCACGCGTTCCCGCAGCGCTTGTCTTCGGTCTGCGGCGGGCAGCACCGCCACGTCTTCTTGTAAGCCTCCTAAGACTCTTAGAAGCGGATAAGTTGATCCGTGGAGGATCATGTGGGATACGAACAAGGCATGATAAGGTGAGGTTCCAATTGATTCATGATGGGCACTTCGGAAGGCACACTCTTTTGACGACAGGTTGAGGTCCCAATCTCTGTGATCTTTGCCTAAATAGGCCCGAATAGCGGCCAAAAGAGATCGGTTGAGCCGCTCGGAGGCGTTGGCTTGGGGAACATGTACAGCGGCAAATTTGTGTTGGATAAAGTAATCGTTCATCAACTTTGTAAACTCGTGCGACCCATATAGTACGCTGTGCTGCGTTCAGTTTCTTAGACATGTAAGAGATGGGATGTTCTCCTCCCTCGCTGTCTCGCTGATACAGCACGCTTTCCACACCACTTCGGCTAGCATCGCACTGAATATAAAAACGTTTAGAAAAATCCGGAGTGACTAGCAACGGAGCTTCGGTCATAAGCCGTTTTAACTTCTCGAAGGAGTGCTGGGCCTCGTCAGACCATCGGAATGGCTTGGTTTTTAAACAATCCGTGACTGGAGAAGCCACGCTAGCACAATTGTGGATGAAGCGTTGATACCACCCCGTCATTCCCAAAAATCTCCTAACCTGCTTATGAGATTTAGGAGCTGGAAATTCCGTGATGGCCGTCACCTTTGCAGGATCCGTTTACAACGTTCCGTCCCCAATTATGAAGCCAAGATACTTAGCTTCAGTCACGCAAAATTTACATTTGCTCAGGTTGATGGTCAACCCGGCACGACGCAGGCATCCAGCAACGTTAGACAAATACGTTTTCACGGAGATGTCCCTGAATAGCCTTGTCCATTAGACGGCACATACGCTGTGGCGCGTTACATAGACCAAATGGCATCACTGTAAATTGATACAGTGGACGACCGGGGACAGTGAAGGCTGTCCTCTCTCGGGACTTTTTCTCCAGCGGGATTTGCCAGAATGCGTCTTTCAGGTCCAAACTGGTGATATACTTGGTGTCTTGAAGACGACCCAGTAGACCATCAATGTGTGGAAGAGGGTAGGCATCCCTAACAGTGACGGTGTTCACTTTCCGCGAGTCAAGGCACAGGCGTACCTTCCCTGGCTTAAGCACCAACACCACCGGTGAATTCCAAGGACTATTGGACGGCTCAATTACCCCCAGAGATAACATCCTGTCTAACTCACCAAACATTAGCGTCTGTATGGCCGGTGAGACCGGATAATGTCTCTGCTTTATGGGAACGGAGTCACCGGTGTCGATGATGTGCTCCTCAAGGTTAGTTTTTCCCAGTCCTAAAACGTCAAATGAGGGGAACCTGGACTTTACTTCCTCCAACTGTTGGCATAGCTTCGACGTTAAGTCATGCACTTTGCAAGGTGCCTTTGGAGTCGACAACTCGCTAACTATGTGGGGTGCGATTTCGAATAATCTCCAGAAATCGATCCCGAGATAAAGTCTTTGGCTGAGACTGGGTACCACAAAGATGGTCATTTCCCGGGTCCGTCCTCCAAAGGAGACGGGAATTTGGACATAACCTTTTACTCTCTGTGGAGTTCCGTCCGCCACTTGCAAACAAGTTTGCAAGGAATAAAACTTGATCTCGGGGTGACCCTTCAGAAAAGATTCGGCCTCCCTTCCCAGACAGCTGATACTCGCTCCACTATCCAGTAAACCAGTCACCTCTTCACTCGCCAAGTAGACCTTAACGAATGGACGATGATCTGCCAAATCCGAAATAATGGTGGAAATTACTTTCCGTGCCAGAAATTTCTTGTCTCTAACTCGGTTCCGAAACTCCGTAAGGGACTTAGTGGATGCCACCTGAGGAGGCTCCGAAAAAATACGGTTCCAAGCGATGGTAGGTATAGTTCTTCCAACGCAACAGGAATGACTGTCGCACCTCTGACGAGGGAAAAGTTGGAAGAGAGTCTGTGTTTGTCCAGTCCGGTAAAAGCGAGGAAGCCTCGCCAGTGTACATGTCATGGCTGTCGACGGGTGAGTTTAAGTCGGGCGCGAGCTCCCGCTGCTCCTCGCACCCCGAGGATTGTTTCCCGCACATACGGGACAACGTGTCGAAACGGTACCTGGCTTACCACACCTACAGCAAAACAGGTTGCGTGTTTCTGACGCGCAGTCCAGAAACAGGTGGCCCTGTTGGTGACAATTCCAACAAGTCACGACCCGACCTCTGCCCGAGAAATTGGGTCGTTGGACCTCCTCCACCGCAGAATCCAAGTCGTCACCTATTGGTTGTCCATCTGAACATCGGTTGTCAGATTCTATTTCATGGATTTTGTGAACTTGCCGACGGTCCTGGCGTCTTTGCTCTTGCCACCGTTCGGCCCTTAAGCAAACTTCACGCAGCTGGCGCATATTGTCAAATCGCTGACCCACGACTACGGTGCCCATAGTCTCGTTCAAGTTGTCTGACACAATTTCGACCAGCTCTCATTCTGGCATTGGAGCGACCATCCTGTTGTACAAAACCAACATCTTCGACACATATACGTCATATGTGTCTCGGTCCTGCCTGCACTCCAACATTCTTTTTACTATTTGGTAGTCTGATTCTTTCCTCCTGAATTGATTGGTCAAGTGGGTCCTCACGTCGGCCCACTCAGGATCCCGAACCTGGCGACGAAACTGGGACCGGTACCAATCCTCGGCACGGCCTCGCAACAAGGACGAAATGTTTCGGCATACCTCGGACTGACTGACCCATTTATCCCTGGCCCGCGTTTCCACTCGAAACAGAAACTCTTCCGCTGACAACTCATGGTCATCACCGGAAAACTTAATGTTCCAAGTGGACACTGGAGACCGTCGCTTGGTCTCAAAATGAGGGTCTTCACGGCGCAAAATCGATCTTGGGTGCTCCCCCTGGAGCCCTTCCTCATTAATTTCCCGGGCTACAGAATCTGCCTGCAGACGTAGTTCAGGCCGTCTCACCTGGTCAATATCTTTTTGAAGTAGTTCTATGCGCTCCGCTAAGGCTCGAATCGCCGCGACCGGGTCTTCGGTCTCTCGCCCATCACTTCCGGGCGTCCCCTCGTCCTCTACGCTTTCGGGATTATCTGGGCCGTTGGTTTTTTTGCTTCTAGTTGCAGGCATTTCGTTACCCAAAAACCACAGTATACCTGCCAACACTTAATAAATCTTCCTATTGTTTTGCTTATGTAGTTTGCAGGGAATCGCCTATATATGTACTTCCTTACTTATATATATATATATATATATATATATATATATATATATATATATATACAGGGTGTCCCACATAAACTTACAAAGCGGCCGGCTGTGGATAGGTCTTGGATAGACGAACAAAAAATCGTATGGGTGGGGGGGGGGAAATCGTAACGGTTTAGCCGCTAGGGCGTTTTGAAGTTTTTTTGCTAGAGTTTTACATATCACCCTGTATTTTTGTAACAGTGTAACCCATTTTCATGATTATGGCACCGGTGTACGCAGAATTCCCCCACCTATCTACGACGGTAAAAATAATGATGCTATCTTATAAACTTTTGGAGTTATGAGTCGCCAAAGTCAAAATTTTGTATTTTTTTCACTAAAATTTCAACTAAAACCACTTTTTCTCCAAAAAATACGTGATAAACCTAAACTTTTTTTTCCAAAATTAAAAAGTTTGGACAATTTCCTATAAATAATGTATTACAACTTTTACGCCACAGCCTCTATTTTTGAAGTTATAAGCATTTTTAATGTTGAAATTGGCTCTATTTCATCCTTTTTTAGTACTTTTCCATCTGAGCTTTGTCGAAAAGTGCCAAATAAGCATCGAAAAAGGCCAATATTAACTTTAAAATTGCTTATAACTTCTAAAGTAAAGGCCCTAGAATAAAACTTGTAATACATTATTTATAGGAAATTGTCCAAACTTTTTAATTTTGGAAAAAAAAGTTTAGGTTTATCACGTATTTTTTGGAGAAAAAGGTGGTTTTAGTTGAAATTTTAGTGAACAAAATACAAAATTTTGACTTTGGCGACTCATAACTCCAAAAGTTTATAAGATAGCACCATTATTTTTACCGTCGTAGATAGGTGGGGGAATTCTGCGTACACCGGTGCCATAGTCATGAAAATGGGTTACACTGTTACAAAAATACAGGGTGATATGTAAAACTCTAGCAAAAAAACTTCAAAACGCCCTAGCGGCTAAACCGTTACGATTTCCCCCCCCCCACCCATACGATTTTTTGTTCGTCTATCCAAGACCTATCCACAGCCGGCCGCTTTGTAAGTTTATGTGGGACACCCTGTATATATATATATATATATATATATATATATATATATATATATATATATATATATATATATATTTTTTTTTTGTTTTTCCTGGGGGTAAAAAAGCATTCGCTACCGGCATGACTCAAGTGCCCCTTACTGGCCGATCCCGCATGACGGTTATGTTTCACGTAAATCCACACATACACACATATGGACACATAAGTGCACATACGCATATATGGGTCTATGAACATGAGAACTAAAAAAGCCCCTCCGACGTGATCCACCCCCGCGGGACTGGCTATAAGCATTACATCGCGGGGGTCGTTCAGCTTCATTCAGCTGCTTCTGCTCGCGGCATTTCTGTGCCTTTCTCTATTTCTTACGGCTTCTTCTTGCCTTAGCTTTCTGTGAATGGTCTTGAGGGTTGCTTCCACGTCCCTCCACATTTCCTCAGACCTCATCATATGGACTAGGATGTTTTCGGGCGTTAGTGGCTCCTCGACCCTTTCTTCTAGTTTCGCCCTTTCCTCGGCGAATCTCGAGCAGGTAAAGAAGACGTGTTCTGCGTCTTCCTCCGTCGCTGGGCATACTGGACACAACGGTGAATCATCGTTCCCGAAGCGGTGGAGGTATTTCCTATACCCCCCGTGTCCGCTCAGGAACTGCGTGAGGTCGTAACTTACTTCCCCACGCTCCCTCGTAGCCCATATTTCCACGTTAGGGATAAGTCTGTGGGTCCAGCGACCCTTAACAGACTCGTCCCACTTCGCCTGCCATTCCCTTAAAGACTCGCAGCGCGCCATCTGCCGCCGCACCCTTCTTGGCTCCCCTCCACCATATTCTGGGTCATAGAGACGCATGCCCTCCCTCGCCAGAATATCTATGGGAATCATCCCAGCTATCACGCACGCCGCATCGTCGGACGTGGTCCTGTACGCGCAGCAAGCGCGAAGTGCACTTAGCCTATAAGCACCCCTCCATTTTCTGCTATTTGCAGTCCTGTTTAACGCTGCTGCCCACACTGGCGCTGCGTATAACAGGACTGAGCTTACCACCCTCCCCAAGAGGAGGCGGCGACTCGGTCTAGGGCCCCCAACATTGGGCAGCATTCTTGCGAGTGCTGCACAAATCGCAGACGCTTTGTCTGCCGTGCCCTCCAAGTGCGCCTTGAAATTTAGCCTCCGATCGATCATCACCCCCAGGTACCTTAGTGCGGGCTGTGAGTGGATGATCTGTTCCCCTACTTTTATCCTTACGGATACTAGCTTTCGTCGCTTGCTGATCAGCACTACTTCCGTTTTGTGCTCAGCAAGCTTCAACCCCGCGCGTTCTAACCACGCTTTTATTTCCCAGATCGCTTCGTTTGCGTACAGTTCGATGTCATCTGGGTGTTTTCCTTCGACAACTACCCCGATATCATCTGCAAACCCGATCGCCACTGCTTCCTTTGGAAGACGAAGCCCCAACACATCATTGTACATTGCGATCCATAGGAGAGGGCCCAGGACGGAACCTTGCGGGACACCGCATGTTGTCCCGAACACTTTAGGACCATCATCCGAATCACAATGAAGCGACCTACCCTGGAGGTAGTCGGCCACTACACGCACTAGGTACTTTGGTGTGCCTAGCTTGATCAACGCCTCAACTATTTTGCTCCACCTCGCAGAGTTGAAAGCATTTTTTACGTCGAGGGTTATCATTGCGCAGCAGTGATTTTTCTCTATGGTGGCTCTTGATGCCCACCACCATATTGACTGCATCAGTCGTCGACCTTGCCTTTCTAAAGCCGAATTGCTTGTCCGACAGGCCACCTACCCTTTCGACGCTAGGGAGAATCCTGTTACAGATCACCCGCTCGAAAAGTTTGCCTATGCAACTAAGGAGGCATATCGGTCTGTAGGACGATGGGTCCCCTAGAGGTTTGTTCGGCTTCGGTAGGAGCACGAGTTTCCGCTGTTTCCATCGCTCCGGGAAGATCCCCTCTCTCAGGCACGCTGTGAAGACTTCAGCGAACCTGTCTGGCGCTATTGAAGCTGCTAGCTTCGCCGCTTTATTTGGTATGCCATCCATGCCAGGGGCCTTATTGATGGCTACCTTTTTTGCAGCCTCCAGAATCTCATCTGCGGTCACCGCAGGTATCTCCTCTGGGTCCACCTGGAGGGTGGGTAGATCGACCGTGCGTACGTTCTGTGGAAACAGGACATACACAATACTCTGGAGCAGCGCGGGGCAGGTGATCGGCGAAGAGCGTTTGCCCTTGACCGCTGACATAACCATTTTATAGGCTCCACCCCAGGGGTCCGAGTCTGCTTCTCTGCACAACCTTTTGAAGTGCTCGGATTTACTTCTAGCGATGGCCTTGTTCAGCATTTTTCTCGCTTCCTTATACCTCTGAAGGAGTTCATCGAAATCTGGACGGTTCCGGCTTCTCTGAGTTCTCCTTCTCGCTTTCAGACAGATCCTTCGGCATTCATCGATCTCGGCGTTCCACCAGAAGTTTGGTGAAAGCCTACGATTGCCGGCGCGCCGTGGCATGGATGCGTCACATGCCCGTTTCACTGATTCTTCTATTTCCTCTGCCCCTTCCCTGGCACCTCCTGCCGACCTCGCATCATGCAGGAATACTTCCTCGAACTCCTCTGCTTGTATATGGAATTTTTGGGCAAAGTTGAGTTTCTTCTCTTTTTGAGGCTCCAAACCCAAAGCGTCTACCGCGCCCGACGCGCGACGTAGCTGTGGCGCGCGGATTTATTATTTTTAGCATAAGTGTGTGTATAGTAGTAAAAATGTTCGATATCATAGAAAAGCGTGATTCAGGCATCTTTTGAAAGGCGCGGCGCGGCGCGGCATGGTAGGAACGCTTTGGGTTTGGAGCCTCAAAAAGAGAAGAAATTCAACTTTGCCCATAAAAATACTATGTATACTTTTTTGTAGGGGAGGGGAATGAACCGTATTATAAGGTAAGTTTGAAACAAATCCCAACAGGCTCTTGTTAAAAAAAATGTTATTAACAAAGTTTAAATTTAAAAAAATGTTATTAAATTTCATGGAAATTTGTTTATATATTTTTTTTGGAAAGTACGGAAAAAATACATAAGGATACGTGTTCTTTGCTTTCCATTATCATCAAATCTTCGGACTTACAATTTTAAATAAAAAAATGTTCGTTTTTGAGGTGGGAACACTTGAGGTGGAATGCCCCATATATATATATATATATATATATATATATATATATATTATATATATATATATATATATATATATATATCCTCACCTTGTATCTACACCTTGTCGCGGTGGTGAGGCTTAGGCTTGTGGCTAACTAAGATAGATACACGAAATCCCAAGTGGAAACTATCGTGCTGAGGGGATGTATGGTACTGCGTCAGTGTACCGCTAACGATGGACTCCGAATACCAGGCGACCTTCGGTTTCAATGTAGCCTTCCCGTGGTAATGCGGAGCTCTGCCATGGGTGACTGTCCTTTCTCGCGCACTCGTGGGATTCAAAATAGAGAATTCAAAAAAACCAATGAGGCTGGAGCACCTCCCAAAGCTCCAAATACAGCTAGGGCTTTTATAGCCCAACAAAGGGCGACTCCGGAGGATGGTAATTCCATCCAAAGGAGCAGAAAGACGGTGCGAACACCACCACCAAAGAGTGCTAAGGACCAGGAGCATCCTGGTTCTGAGCAACACAGTGCGACTCCCCAAGAAGGAAATTCAAAGAACTCCATCCCAAGGAGCTACAAGACGGCGAGGACACCGCCGAAAAAGAGTAACAACGACCTAGTGCACCTTGGGTCAGTGAAAAATGGTGAAGTGAGGGTGAGTACTCCGGCGACCACAGCGGAGGAGGCTCAATCATCCCCTTTTGAGAAATTAGGGGATATGATAAAAGACCTAATGGAATACGTCGACGCTAAGAAAAACGTCGAGCTCGCCATAAAAGAGAAGATTAGGTGGGTTAGGTCAACCTAACTTAAAGCGAAGGAGGAAAAAATGACCCAGCAGAGGGCGAAAGAGCTGGTGGATTCATCGGCACAAACAGAAGAATTGCCGCAACATAAAGAGGGCCGTTCAACCGGGGATGCTGGAGAGAAACGGCCCCAAGAGAAGAGCAAAGAGCCGCGGCCGCGCAAGCGCCGTAGAGAGCTCAATGAGGAGGTGCAGCTACAGCAGCACACCCCCAAGAGGAAAAAGGGAAAGACTCCCGAAGCAGTGGCCGAGCCAGCCCCATTGCAGGCGGCACGCCCCATCGAAAACGAGAGCAGGAACCCGGAAGGCTCTGCCTGGACGACGGTGGAGCGAAAAAAGAGGAAACTGAAGAAAAGAAGGTTGAAAGAGGGAAGCAAGCTGAAGCAAAAGACCAGGTCGGATGCCATCATCATCACGACCAAAGGGGAAGCGACTTACGCGGAGATCCTTCGCAAGGTGAGGACAGATTCCTCCCTCGCAGAGGTCGGAAGCAGCGTAAAAAGGGTCAGGAGAACGCAAAAGGGCGATCTCCTGCTTGAACTCAAGAGGGGAGATGCTAAGACCGGGGACTTAGAGCAGAAGGTAAAAGCATCGATAAGCGGGGTGGCTGAGGTGAGAGCCAGCACAAATACGGTGGTGATCGAGTGCAGAGACTTGGATGAGATCACAACCAAGGAAGAGGTCTGCGAAGCACTGAGGACCCAGCTAGGTCTGACGGTCGAAGAAAAGGATGTCCTCAGGCTAAGAGAGTCGTGGGGGGGCACACAGACGGCGTTAATAAGCCTGCCTGTTGAAGCTGCGAAGAAGGCTATCGCAGCAGGTAAGATTCGGGTCGGCTGGGTTGTATGCCGAATGCGGGAGCGGGTATCGCTAAAACCGTGCTTCAAATGTATGAAGTTCGGCCACATAGCGAAAAACTGCAGCAGCAGCCAGGATAGAGGAAGGCTGTGTCGAGGCTGCGGGAAAGAGGGTCACAAGGTAAAGGAGTGTGACCAAGCTGCCAAATGCCTAATTTGTAGGGAGGTAGAGGGCAGGGATAGTGGGCACGTGACCGGAGGTAGTAGATGTCCGGCGTACAAGGAGGCTCTAAAAAGCAGGCGAAGATAAGGTTCCTACAGATTAACCTGAACCACTGTCAAGCGGCACAAGATCTGCTGGCACAGACAGTTTATGAGGAGAAAATCGACGTCGCAATCGTCTGCGAGCAGTATAGAAACCTGCACAGCGGCGCCTGGATAAATGATAGCAGCGGCACGTCAGCGATATGGACGTGCGGGAGCCGAGCCATGGAAGATACCATGAGAAGCCCAGAGAATGGCTTCACGCGGGCAAAAGTAGGCGGAATACACGTCTACAGCTGCTATGCGGCGCCAAGCCTGACACTAGATGAGTACGAGTCGATGTTGGAAAGGTTAGCCGCCGACGCGAGTCGCCATCACCCGATAATATTAGCGGGTGATTTCAATGCTTGGGCTGTCGAATGGGGCAGTCGACAAACGAATGCAAGAGGGCGCATACTTCTAGAAGTATTCTCGCGACTAAATGTGGTGTTGGTCAACACCGGAGGCGAAAACACCTTCCAAAGGGGTGGGAGATCGTCTGTAATCGACATCACTTACGTGAGTGATTCAGTGGCAAAGGACCTACAATGGCGGGTGAGCGATTTGTACACGCACAGCGACCACCTAGCCATCATCTTCGAGATTGGCCAGGGTATAGGAAAAAGGAATCCTATCTATGGAATGAATAGAGGATGGGCCGTAAATAAACTCGACACAGAGGTGTTCGAGGAAGTATTCCTGCATGATGCGAGGTCGGCAGGGGGTGCCAGGGAAGGGGCAGAGCAAATCGTAGATTCATTAAAACGGGCATGTGATGCATCCATGCCTCGGCGCGCCGGCAATCGGCAACACCCACCAAACTTCTGGTGGAACGCCGAGATCGACGATTGCCGAAGGGCCTGCCTGAAAGCGAGAAGGAGAACTCAGAGAAACCGGAACCGTCCGGATTTCGATGAACTCCTTCAGAGATATAAGGAAGCGAGGAAAAGGCTGAACAAGGCCATCGCTAGAAGTAAATCCGAGCACTTCAAAAGATTGTGCAGAGAAGCAGACTCGGACCCCTGGGGTGGAGCCTATAAAATGGTTATGTCAGCGGTCAAGGGCAAACGCTCTCCGCCGATCACCTGCCCCGCGCTGCTCCAGAGCATTGTGTACGTCCTGTTTCCACAGAACGTACGCCCCGTCGAACTACCCACCCTTCAGGTGGACCCAGAAGAGGTACCTGCGGTGACCGCAGATGAGATTCTGGAGGCTGCAAAAAAGGTAGCCATCAACAAAGCCCCTGGCATGGATGGCATACCAAATAAAGCGGCGAAGCTAGCAGCTTCAATAGCGCCAGACAGGTTTGCTGAAGTCTTCACAGCGTGCCTGAGAGAGGGGATCTTCCCGGAGCGATGGAAACAGCAGAAACTCGTGCTCCTACCGAAGCCGAACAAGCCTTTAGGGGACCCATCGTCCTACAGACCGATATGCCTCCTTAGTTGCATAGGCAAACTTTTCGAGCGGGTGATCTGTAACAGGATTCTCCCTAGCGTCGAAAGGGTAGGTGGCCTGTCAGACAAGCAATTCGGCTTCAGAAAGGCAAGGACGACTACTGATGCAATCAATATGGTGGTGGGCATAGCAAGAGCCGCCATAGAGAAAAATCACTGCTGCGCATTGATAACCCTCGACGTTAAAAATGCTTTCAACTCAGCGAGGTGGAGCAAAATAGTTGAAGCGTTGATCAAGCTAGGCACACCAAAGTACCTAGTGCGTGTAGTGGCCGACTACCTCCAGGGTAGGTCGCTTCATTGTGATTCGGATGATGGTCCTAAAGTGTTCCGGACAACATGCGGTGTCCCGCAAGGTTCCGTCCTGGGCCCTCTCCTATGGATCGCAATGTACAATGATGTGTTGGGCTTCGTCTTCCAAAAGAAGCAGTGGCGATCGGGTTCGCAGATGATATCGGGGTAGTTGTCGAAGGAAAACACCCAGATGACATCGAACTGTATGCGAACGAAGCGATCTGGGAAATAAAAGCGTGGTTAGAACGCGCTGGGTTGAAGCTTGCTGAGCACAAAACTGAAGCAGTGGTGATCAGCAAACGGCGAAAGCCAGTATCCGTGAGGATCAAGGTAGGGGAACAGATCATCCACTCACAGCCCGCTCTAAGGTACCTGGGAGTGATGATCGATCGGAGGCTAAATTTCAAGGCGCACTTGGAGGGCACGGCAGACAAAGCTTCTGCGATTTGTGCAGCACTCGCAAGAATGCTGCCCAATGTTGGGGGCCCTAGACCGAGTCGCCGCCTCCTCTTGGGGAGGGTGGTCAGCTCAGTCCTGTTATACGCAGCGCCAGTGTGGGCAGCAGCGTTAAACAGGACTGCAAATAGTAGAAAATGGAGGGCTGCATACAGGCTAAGTGCACTTCGCGCTTGCTGCGCGTACAGGACCACGTCCGACGATGCGGCGTGCGTGATAGCGGGGATGATTCCTGTGGATATTCTGGCGAGGGAGGGCATGCGTCTCTATGACACAGAATATGGTAGAGGACAGCCAAGAAGGGTACGGCGGCAGATTGCGCGCTGTGAGTCTTTAAGGGAATGGCAGGGGAAATGGGACGAGTCTGTTAAGGGTCGTTGGACCCACAGACTTGTCCCTAACGTGGAAGTATGGGTTTCGAGGGAGCGTGGGGAAGTAAGTTACGACCTCACGCAGTTCCTGAGCGGACATGGGGGGTATAGGAAATACCTCCACCGATTCGGCCACGATGATTCACCGTTGTGTCCGGTATGCCCAGCGACGGAAGAAGACGCAGAGCACGTCTTCTTTGCCTGCTCGAGATACGCCGAGGAAAGGGCGGAATTAGAAGAAACGGCCCAGGCGCCACTAACGCCGGAAAACATCGTAGAGCATATGATGAGATCCGAGGAAATGTGGAAGAAAGTGGAAGAAACCCTGAAGGCCATTCACAGAAAGTTAAGGCAAGAAGAAGCCACAAGAAACAGAGAAAGGCGAAGAAATGCCGAGAGCAGTAGCAACCCCCATGGGTAAGGACGAGAGGGACACCTAAATGGTCATGGTGGTGACGCCCGCCCGAAGTAATGCCTCGCGGCGGTTCCGGGCGGGGTAAGCGTCACACAAAGGGGTGGTGAGTTTATTCAGTAGGAGTCTGAAACTCGGTGAGTGCGGGAACCTCAGAAGTGTCTATGTAGAGTCTCACCATCCCCCGTTAAAAAAAAAAAAATATATATATATATATATATATATATATATATATATATATATATATATATATATATATATACAGCGAGCATCAATATAAAGTTAACACAAATTCCCCTTTTAGGGAGCCTCCAGGACCCCCTTAGAGGCAAATGCGAATTTTTAAATTATTTTTTAATTGTAGTAGAGACTGTTACGAAGATTTTAAGGGGTCGTGTAGCCTCCTCCGATTTTTTTTGAGGAGGTAAAAACGTGGATTTTTTAGTGTATTTTTGTTGTTGAGCCTTTTGTGTTAACTTTATATGGATGCTCACTGTATATATATATATATATATATATATATATATATATATATATATATATATATATGTAGGATGTTTTATAGCTCGCTAGGGTTTTCTGGATTAAAAGCCGGCAATTCTAATTTTACATCTTTATTAAAACTAAATTCAAGCGTTCAAATTCAATATAAACTTCTTTCCTACTTCACTAATCAAGATCGACTAACTACAAAAAAAGTTATTTTCATATCAAGATTTTTGCTTTTCTAACTTCAGTCGCTTCACTTGTTCTCTTGACGATAAACCGTTAATTTTTCCGTTGATTGATTGATTTGTGTGTGCATTATCCTACACTCGGCCGTCCTGACTTTCATCTGACCCAGATGAACTTTCTTCCTCCAACGTCGACCAAAACTTCATGCCATCAGCTGCAGCACTAGTTATGTTCGGTCCTTCATGCTGTCCCACTTTCCTTACATCGTACCTATCCTTTCCTTTAACTTTGACGATCACATAAGGGCCCAAAAATTTCGGGTATAGCTTGGACCCCGGTAGGAATTGGGTTCGTTTGATGGCCACCAAATCGTGAACGTTGTACTTGGTCGCTGGTTTCCTCTTCCTCAGGCTGTATCTCCTGTTTTCTTTTTGAACCTTCTCAATTTGTTTCTTTGCCTCTTGTCTCATATCATCTCGGCTGTGCTCAAATTCAAGACGAAGCTGTTCCTCCAAAACCTCGTTCAGATCCCAATCTTCCGGTCTTCGCATCTTTGTCCCAATTAACAGCTCGAACGGAGTCCGACCCGTAGCTCTACTAGTTGTTGAATTAAGTAGCCTTTGCAAGCGTGGAACATGTTTGTACCACTTCTGGGGGTCGTCAATAGATAGTTTTGATAGAACCGAGATGATCGTTTGGTTTAGGCGCTCCACTTGTCCATTCCCCCGCGGTACTCCTGTCGTGATGAGTACTTGTAGAATTTTCCTCTCTTCGCAGTAGGTGCGGAAAATGTTAGAGATGAACGCAGCTCCTCTATCCGATATTATACGATGGGGATCACCGAAAACCTCACTTTGTAGTTGTAGTTTCTTTAGAACTTCCTCAGCCGTGGTATCTTTTGTAGGGTAAATCCAACAAAACTTCGTAAAACCGTCAATCACGACGAAAAGATATTTGTAACTCTTTGCGGTTGAAGCTAAAGGACCCAAATGATCAACATGGTAGGTATGGAGTGGGACGTCAAACTTTTCGATTGGATTCAGAAGACCTTCTTGTTTACCGCGCTTACGGGACGCTAAAATGCAGGGTATGCAGTTTGAAATAACGGCTTCAATTTTTTTCCTAGCATTTGACATATAATATTCCTGACGATATAATGCTTCAACCTTTTGAGCGTTGAAGTGACCCTGTTCGTGTATATTTCGTAGAATTTGATTTTGCATGGTTCCTGGCACGACTAGCAGATAATTTCCGTCAACGAATTTGTAGAGGATTTCGTTTCTTAATATGAAGTCTTTGTAACTACCTTTTTCTAACAGCTTTCTAACGAGTTGACATTTTTCGTCTTCTGCTTGGCTCCTTTTGATCGTCTCTAGGACTTCACATCCGATAGTATATACTGATGGGTAGCGACTTAAGGCGTCCACGTGTCGCATGGCTGTTCCCGACTTGTGAAATACTGTACAGTCAAACTCCTCTAAAATTAGGGCCCACCTGGCGACGCGGCTGCTTAATTCCTTCTTCTTCATCGTTAATTGAAACGCCTTGCAGTCGGTATATATTTTGAATTTGAGGCCTAGGAGGTAAGTGCGCAGTTTTTTTAGAGATTTGATTATGGCCAAAACTTCCAGTTCATAGCTCGAGTAGTTTTGCTCGGCTTGCGTAGTCTTAAAACTCAGATAAAATATAGGATGGAACTTATTATCTTCATCATCTTTCTGTAATAATACAGCTCCGTAGCCAACACGACTTGCGTCGGTATGTAATTCGGTCTCCGCGGCTGGATTAAAGAGTTTGAGTACTGGATCTGAGCATAGAATATCTTTAAGCTGATTGAAGGCCTCTTCCTGCTGAATGCCAAATGAAAAAACGGAATCCTTTTTAAGTAAATCGGAAATTGGCTTAGCTATGGTTGAATATTGCGGGACGAATTTTCGGAAATACCCAGTCAATCCTAAAAAGCTCTGGATATGTCTAACATTTTGGGGTCTTGGAAAATTTCTTACTGCCAGAATTTTTTCTTTGGATGGCTTGATGTTACCGTGCTCCACAATATGGCCCAAAAACTCTATGCTTCTCTGAAGGAATCTGCACTTTTTCCACTTAATCGATAGACCGTGCTGTTCTGCTACATTCAAAGTCGTTTCGAGCTTTTCTACGTTATCCTTTTCTGTACGCGATGGTATAATGATATCATCCATATAAACTAGTAAAGTACCTTGTTGAACCAATGGTCGAAAAATGCAATTGATGAAACGCTGGAAAACACTCGGGGAGTTGCACAATCCAAAAGGTGTCTTCAGGAACTCATACTGGCCGTCAGGGGTAACAAATGACGTATATTTTCGGCTTTCTTTGCTGACATCAACGTGGAAAAATCCATTACGGAGGTCCAGTGTTGTAAAAACTCGTGCATTATAAAGACTCTCTAATATGTCCTCGATAATCGGCAGCGGGTACCAGTCCCTTATAGTTTTTTTGTTTAGCCTTCGATAATCTACGCATAGCCTATAGGAATTGTCTTTCTTCTTAGCTAAGACTATCGGGCTGGCAAAATCCGATTTACTGCTAGTGATAATCCCTTCTTCCATCCAATCTTTAATTTGTTCTGCTACAATTTGTCTTTCTTTCGGGGCTAAGCGGCGCGGTTTCTGATATATAGGGACTTCGTCTTCCAAACATATCTTCATCTCTACACATGATGTCTCGGGTATCCTTGGGGCATATCCTTTAATTAGCTTTTCTACTCTGTCTTTGCATTCCTTGTCAACGATTCCCTCCAACGGATCCTTAATAACATTGTCGACAAGCTGTTCTATCTCCATTACCTCCAGATGATTTCCAGGACTCTCATCTTGTCCTTTTCTTAACCGTTGCACTATTACCTCTTCATCCTCAAAAATAACTCTGGCCTGTTTGAAGAAATGCTTGCCGATAATGATATCATGTGATATCCACTTATCTGGCACCATATGAAACCTGATAATATAAGTTTCGCTTTGTATTGTCACTTCTGTGAAGAACGAGCCCAGCGACTCTTTCAAGCAGTCCCCGAACCCCTCAAGGAAAATCGGCGGTCCCTCGTCGCTTTTGACAATCTGTAGTGGCTCGACCCGTGATCGCCTAATTAGAGAAACGTCGCTGCCTGAATCTATTATTCCCTTTGCTGCTTGATCCTTGAAGAACATGTCAACGTGCAGCGTTGGGACCATTAAGAGGTTAACTTTGTAATGGGATGAGCCCTCGCCCTTTTCTGTTTTCTGGGGACAATTAGGTGCAATGTGGCCAAACTCATTGCATTTGAAGCACCTGGCACCTTTTGCTTTATGTGGGCATTTGTAATTTGTGTGAGAAGTCGCCCCACAATTCCCGCAGCGATTTTTATTATCTTCTGGTTTTACCCTTTTATGCCCTAAGCTACTATGGTCAGACCTTTTTTTCTGTGACTTAATGGTTTCATAAACTTGCAATTTTCCCTTAAGCTCCGCCAAGCTGGAAGCGTCGTATAAAATTACCTTGGTTGACGCATCGTCCGGGATACCCTCGATTATATAAGTCATCAAGGACACATCGTCAACGTTGCCCTGGTTTGCTAGTTGTTTCATGGAATAAAAATATTCTAAGTGCGTTTCGTTTGGCCTTTTCTTACGATTTTCTAAACTCCTGTGCACATTCACACTGGGGAGGATAGTACCAAACTCACTTCTCAAATAATCTTTAAGGCTCCCCCAACTATTCAACCCTTCTGAAGCTTCGATCGCGAGTCTTGCCGCACCCTTAAGAAGCCGTCTAGCGTACACATATTTTTGGACGTCGTTCCAGGAACATACCAATGCGACCTCTTCGAATTCCTTAAGCCAAGCAACGACATTTTTCCCTGACTCTCCACTGAACGACTCCAAAGACTCTTCTACATCTCTGAACGCGAAGCTATTTGATTGGCTCATCTTCTCTTCCTCTTCCGTGTGAGATCCGCTATTTGAACTTTCTCCCCCAAGGGACATATAAAAAAAATCTGTTACCTGATCTGAATTATTTGCTTCGTATAGTCTTAAGACCAAATCCTCCTTAACTTTGCAAGTTTGGAGCAGGCCAAGTGCCTTTAACTGATCCTTTAGCTGTTGCGTCGTTAGCGACCGCAATTCTTCCATGAATCTTAGACCACGATACCGATAGAACTCTTTTAGAACCGAAAATAATTAGTCGTATCGCACTTAACAGACAAAAGCACTTCTTTCGCGATGGGCGGGAAAATATTACACCGGCGTTCAATTCTCAATTTCTTCTCAACTTCTCTCCGTTCACTTTCCGTTTTTCTGTATTAAATGTATCGCACCATAAATTTAAAATCGAAAACACTGGTAAAACTCCTGTTATTAGCAACAATTTCTCGAGTCGCACTAAAAATAATGCAGAAAAAAAATAGTATCGGTAAATATCGATATCAGTATATAACGGAAAAATAATTCATATCGAACTTAACAGTAATATAAAGTAACAATGGAAAAAAAATCGCACTGCCGTTTAGATATTAACTTTTTTCTTAGCTTTTCTTCTTTTCACTTAAACTTTTCTCCGTTCACTTTCCGGTTTTTTTTTCAAAATATACTGCAACAAAAATTTTAAATCGAAAACACTGGTAAAACTCCTGTTATTATCAACAGTTACTTGAGTCGCACTAGCAAAAATGCATAATATCGATTTACTTATGCAGTATAACAGAAAAATAATTCGTATCGAATTCTTCTCAACTTTTCTTCTTTTCACTTCAACTTTTCTATGTTCACTTTTGGGGTTTTTTTTTTTTTTTTTTTAAATGCCGCACCATGAATTTCGAACCGAGAACAGCGGTAAAACTCCTACGATTAACAAATATTATTCGTGCCGCACTTAACAATAATGGAGAAAAAATCGTAACAGTAAATATTAATGCAGTATTACGGAAAAATTATTCGTATCGAATTTAACGGTAAGGAGACAAAACACTTAAATTGCAATGAGGGAAAATATCACACGTTTTGATTTCAATTTCTTCTCAACTTTTTCAACTTTTCTTCTTTTCACATTCTCTTTTCTTACAAAATTTTTCTTTTCTTTTAAACGTGGCTTTCCCACCGATACGCACTTTACAATACTTAAATTATAATAGTTAAGCTTAACAACGTAACCGAAACACTTTCACTGCCTTTGCCCGATAGCAAAACTGTATTCTACTCGGCGGAAAAAATGGGAAAAAAAATTGCACTAATTTTATTGATTCCTTTGTTGTGCAGGTATCCACGCTTCCTTTTACTACCGTGCTACTAGCACCAAAAAAACACCCGCGATCACTATCCCACTTCTGACACCACTTGTAGGATGTTTTATAGCTCGCTAGGGTTTTCTGGATTAAAAGCCGGCAATTCTAATTTTACATCTTTATTAAAACTAAATTCAAGCGTTCAAATTCAATATAAACTTCTTTCCTACTTCACTAATCAAGATCGACTAACTACAAAAAAAGTTATTTTCATATCAAGATTTTTGCTTTTCTAACTTCAGTCGCTTCACTTGTTCTCTTGACGATAAACCGTTAATTTTTCCGTTGATTGATTGATTTGTGTGTGCATTATCCTACATATATATATATATATATATATATATAGAAAATACTATTGGTTATAAACGTAACAGCAGAAAGCGAAAAGAAATCTAAATATGACTACTGACAGCAGCGGAACGATATCACCCACCCCGAAAAATATTGGCGGTCGAAGTGAGCGATGGCATTCAGTGATGGCTCTACCTCCTACTATCCAATCTAAATTACAGAACTCAAATTCGATAGGCCAGACAATAAATGAATTACTCTACCAGCCTAAATCTAAAGCCACCATCAAGAGGGTTATCACTGACCCCGGATGCACCCCAGGATACCTCCACCTCATTGATACCCATGAAATAATGTAGAAGCTTCTTCCCAAAATAAAAAGAATTTAGCGAATCCTCCACTGTCCATCCACGACAGAGCCGCATTTTTGCATTTCCTCAGGAAGGACGAACCAGCAGAGCAGAAAGATAAAAGAAAAAAAATCGCCAAAGAGTCCGCCGGATTTCTAGAAAGGTTTCACTGGGCGCAGTGCCAGGCGATGTCACCTGTTAGCCAGACGAAGCCAGCAAAACCTCCCCACAACCCATTCGGTTCCAAAAAAAATTATGAAGCATCCCTATTTTCAACCAGACGCAAGGTCATGCGATGTCACGCTTAAAAGCCAAGACGTCGAGCCAGGAACCAGGGTTAGTTAATCACCGCTGACCTCACCTTCCCGCATAGCCAAGCGATATTACGCCTGTTAGCAAGACGGGTAGGAGAGGACAGGAGACAAAGTCTGAACACCATAAAGAGAAGAGCTACTGCGTTGAAAATCACCCAAACAGTAAAAGAAACTGAAAAATAACTCAAAATTTCGACAATATTTACTGAAAAGTTAAGGACTAAAGCTCCGCAGTACTGCCTTAGCCCCTAAGAGTCCGTGGTTAAGTGGTGGTACCCCTAAAACAAAACAAAAAATCCGAAACAACTATTCGTGAAGGCATTCATGGTAGACCACCCTACCGAAAGAAATTCGCTAAATTAATACCAAAACCAATGCCCGTGCAGGACTGTGGAGGGCGTAAAGCCCTCGTTGGGCGCCATTTGTAACGTGAACCCTGGGCTGGTTGCCCGAAGAAGACAACCCGCTCCGCATACAAAAAAAAATTTTGAACAAAAACAAAGAAAAATCAAAGCATGTAAATAAACACATCGGCGGTACCCCGGGCCTCCAGATAAGGGCTGGTTCGTCGGGGGGTCGTGGGATGGCAGGACTCCAAAGGTACCACTTACATCGGGGCATCACCACTTACCTGCACTTGAAGGTCCTCCCATCATCAGAACAGACGAGAAGCACTCGCAACGGGGTAGCGGATCCCTGGCAAACAAAGTTCGGGGCAAATCTATCGTCCGCTGCTATGTCATTACCGCTGTCGTTAATACATCATGCTAAACCATTCGATATACTTTAAAACCACAAAACCAACCCCACCATACCTTACAACCAAAACTCAAACACGAGATGATCCTTTAAAGTTTACAATTTAATTATAACATTCAAACAAAAAAATTGTGTAATTAAGGCATTCAACACAAAAAGGTGATTTAATTAATATTAAACAGGAAAATTACAGAAAAGTCAATCATTAATGGTGGTACATTTATAACCACATCAAAAAAACCAACAAGAGAAATCAACGCGCCCTGGTACCAAGTCGCCTTTGTCTTCTTACAAAAATCGCTACAGAATTAACCAAAGTAACAGTATCAACCCACCGTAATTAGGTGGTCACATAAAAAAGGAACTAATGTCAAAGACCGCAACAAAATTATGTTATAATGGCGTGAATGTGTTAAATAACCGTTTAAAAAATTTATAATTTATGTTTGAAATATTATTGTCATACTCAAAAAAACTTAACTTAGAATAATATCAAATAAAATAAATGGTTAAAAAAATTTTTTAAAAAAAATTCTTTTCATTAACTAAAAAATGTACTGAAAAGTAAAAAATAAAAAATATTTTAAAGAAAGCGTGAAATTTCAATTTTAACGAAAAAGTTAATTAAAAGAATGGCGCATTTTTCATCAAAAAATTTTGTTAGAATTTGAAATTAACAAAGCAAAAAATTGAGGGTTATTGAAAATCTCTCGCGATTTACAGTTATATTTTCAATTTTTGATGAAAAATGCGCCATTCTTTTAATTAACTTTTTCATTAAATTGAAATTTCACGCTTTCTTTAAAATATTTTTTATTTTTTACTTTTCAGTACATTTTTTAGTTAAGGGGTTGCTCTGATTTTTGGTTTAAAAAAAAACGAAATTTTTTTTTTGCCTTTTTATATTTATTAATATGTGTAGAATACGTTCCTAAAATATTAGTACGAAATTTTTTTTCGTTAAAAAGTTATATGCAGTATTGTAAGTGCAAAAAAACTGATTTTCTGTCGGACGTTCAGCCCGTGGTAGTGCTACTGTTATAGTTTATATACATAGTACCTGATGTTATTGTTATTTACACGAATGTAAAATATACATACGCATTCGTGCAAATAACAACATCAGCCACTATATGTATATAGTAACGCAAACATACGTTTGAATTTACTTACATTATTTCGGTTAGTTCGGCTACAGTGAAACGTAAAAAAACTTTAAACGCGTTTTTCTCAAAATGCCATTCTTCAAAACGGTTCCAGCGATTCAAAAGAAACTATTTAATATATTGACTTACCACTTATGTCAATTTATCGAAAATGATGTTGTCGAGTTCGCCTGTGTAAAATTTTTTTTTCAAAATCTTACTATTAGTATTTTATCCTCCCATTTTGGGCCAGAAAAGTTGCATTTTTACGTTTTTTCACTAAAATGTCCTTAAATTTTTTTTTTTATGCAATTTTTACTAATGTTGACATAAGCGAACTAAAGGACATAATTTTTAACAAAACCGTTTTTCACTTTTCTGGTTCTGACCAATGGGGGCGGAGCTATCGATGGAACCGTTTTCCATGTTATTTTTGAGGTGTCAACTTCAGCGCGTGCTACATATTTATTTATGACGGCAAAAAAAAAAATTAAATTTTTTTTTGTGATCTCTAAAAGTTATCTAATACTATGAAAAAATTTTGTATATAAAAATAATAAGGGTTTTCTGTAAAAAAAAATCCAAAAATAGTCAATTTTTTGCCTCAAAAATCAGAGCAACCCCTTAATGAAAAGAATTTTTTTTAAAAAATTTTTTTAACCATTTATTTTATTTTCTACTTTTTAGTTTATTATATGTACTAGCTAGAACCCGGTGCGCCTCGCTGCACAAATAAGCCAATAGTATGGCGTGCGCCAAAACAATTGGGAATCTCAAAATCGATGGGCACTGAGAGTCTCAAATCCCGGGATGCAAGTACATTCGTAAAGAAAAGTGTAACTCCGTTCGTTTAAAAACCCAAATCACTTGCTCATTTATATCCCTAATCACAATTCAGCGGTCTCACTGCCACTCTTGTCGTGGTCAGATGCTATGAGGGAGTGTTTTTGCCCGTAAATGAATTTCGAAGAAGAAATTACAATGCACGTCCGCTTGAACTTCATCCATACACGAAATTTTAATGGGTGTGAAATTGTCAGTTCGCCGCCTGTGTTTATATTTCCAATTCTTTTGGTACGCGCTATAGCTTCCGTTTATTTTGCAGTTGAGGTGATAAGAATTTTAATATACAGTAGGAGCCATTTTCGTATTTTTGATTCCGAATAATATCGATGCTATCGATTGAAATTTCGCTATTTGAAACGACCAAAAGTTGGTTTTTTCAATACTGTTCCATAGATGTGATGCTTTCAAGCATGCATCCGTTCAGCTCATTTGCAGGCTTTGATCGAAGTATACCAGGCAAAGTTGAGCAAGTAGTGTCAGAGCGCCTACCATAGATTAGGTTTTCCTCGGAAATCTTGAAAAGCCCTGTCATGCGCTTCGACCTATTTTTTATAGGCCATGGTGCATTCGCTCCAAAATAATAATTTTGCACGGATGTGGCAATACGGGAGTTTTTACTGATGTTACATGTAGGTGTTTCTCTCTGGTTCAAATTCAATAGGAACTTGGGTGCTCAATACACTAAACATCCACCATCAAGTAGCGTTGATGCAATTCCCGATGATGTCACACTTCACACTATGAATGGAGACAGTTAATACGTTCAATAAGCAACGTTTGGCAACATTGGGCGAACTTTTCAAACATTTAACGGCATGATAAAGAGTAATTTTTCCGTAAGAAATATGAAAAAAAATACATATGTCCCATGCAAAATTATTGTATGTTGAAAAATCAAGCACCTTGAAATCTATGCAAATTTCCAGGTACCATAGCTCAAAAAGAAAAAGCGACGAACATCTGATTATTGAATTTGTCGTCTTTTTGGTTTCGAGACCTTTCATTTTAGCCATACATTGCTAAAATCAGGCACATGCAGCCGAAGTTACTTCAATCCAAGTTCAGAGAACCGCGTCCTTCGCGATAAATCTGATTTTTTCAACAAAATTGTACGGCAACTATCCGTAAATAAACTCCGATCGATCTGAAACTTTGGAAATCGTATTTTTTTCGGAAAAAACCAAAACAAAATGGATCTGACTTCTTTAGCAGAAATTTGAAGAGTACCTCCCATACAAAAGTTTCGGATTTTTCTATATCAGTACACTACAGCTACCCGAAGGTTTCGAGATAGCCTATTTGTTATTCTGAAGTATGAGCTATATTATTGTAAAGTTTCATTAAAATCTATTCAGTAGTTTTTGCTTGAAAGAGTAACAAACATCCATACAAACATTCGCGTTTATAATATTAGTAAGATAGCCTATAGCAAAAAACCTGTGTGCGTCGCAAGGCTTTCAAATAAAAAAAAATTATGTGTGCGTTGTACGCGGTAGGAAAAAAAAACAATAAATCTGGAAAAAAATTCCCTCTTCCCAATCTTATCGGTGATTCAATTAGAACAGCGTTATGTATTCAAGTAGATGCATCTAAACATGTAACTTCTCGGTGAATTGGAATTTTAACTTTCTCTTTTCGGTTAGCCGTTACACTGCTCCCTTCTTACTCAGTATTCGTCCCGAACACAGCTTCCTCCAGGTCCCGTTTTTTCCGATCGAACTTTTTGGAAGCGATAGATGACATCGTTTAACCTCGTGATGACAATGTAGGGGCGCACAAATTTGCAAACTTCGACTCTTTCTACCGTTTTTACTGTTTCTATACTGGTTAGAGGGAATTTTAGAAATTTACTACATTTCAGAATGTGGCTTGGGAAAATTCGTGCGTCATATTGGACCCGCAATTTTAAATTTATAAGCTTTGATCATAAATTCGTTGTTTGCCCTAAAAGCCCCCAGATACCGATTTTCATTGCAATCGGAATACAATTGGAAAAATTCGTCGGCCATATTGGCGCGGCCATTTTGAATTTATAAGTTTTGATCATAAATTCGTTATTTGCAACCTTAAAATCCGCCAGATTTTGATTTTCATTGGAATCGGAACACAATTGGCAAATTCGTCGGCCATATTGGCACGGCCATTTTGAATTTATAAGTTTTGACCACAAATTCGTTATTAGCGACCTTAAAAACCTCTATATACCAACTTTCATTGAAATCGGAACACAATTTGCGTGGCTATTTTGAGTTTTCGGCGGCCATGTTGATTTTTTTTATAAATTATAGCCTATATGTTATTCTATATGAGCTATATTATTGTAAAGTTTCATTAAAATCCATTCAGTAGTTTTTGCGTGAAAGAGTAACAAACATACATACAAACATTCACGTTTATAATATTAGTAAGATTCCGCCATTTTATGATGGCAATTCTATTAGATTTAAAATTACGTCACACAGTTTACTGTATTCATTTGATACCCATTTCGTAGGCTCGGTGGAACATAATTGCAAAAACGGCCGCCATCTCGGAACCGTCTTCTTGATTTTTTTACAAAAAGGTCAGATTGCATTTAGTACTTATACATGATGAGTTGAACTCAAGTTGAACCCAAGTCTAACTACATGTAAACGGGAGTCGAGTTGGGTTAACGTTGACTGAACTCGACTCAGCTCTGCTACCTGGGTTTAGTTGAAATTATGCATACGGACATGAGTTCAGTATTTGAGTAGTTGAATTTAGTTGACAGCAGCATCTCTGTGTTTGTTTGTGATTTTTTGTAACGTGTATTGCTTCTTTATTATCAACTCACCCTTAACTCAACTATTCATCTCATCATTCATACACATTAACCGCTCGAACTACGAGTGTGTGCAAAATTGGAAGTTGATCGGTTATATTTTCTACTTTTTAGTCTATTATAAGCTTTCCGCAATTTAGTGTTGGCCGCCATTTTGAATTTTTAATGACGCCACATAGCTTATTGTGTTCTACCTGTCATATCCTTTCATTTGATACCCAACTAAACATTTGATACTGATAACTAAACGTGTATGCAAAATTTCAGCTCTATTCGAAACCGGGAAGTGGGTCAAATTTAACTTCCAAAATTTGACGACAAACAGTGTAGGTGTTGGCCGCCATTTTGAATTTGGAATGACGCCACATAGCTTATTGTGTTCTACCTGTCATATGCTTTTATTTGATACCCATGTCAGAGGGCCGCGGAGCACAATTTCAAAAATCGGGCGCCATTTTGGAACCGCCATCTTGATATTTTTACAAAATGGCCAGATTGCATTGTCATCCAAACTAAACGTGTATGCAAAATTTCAGCTCTATCCGAAACCGGAAAGTGGGTCAAATTTAACTTCCAAGATTTGACGACAAACAGTGTAATACCCTCGACACACTAGAACACTTAATCCGGATTATGACGTCAGAATGACGTAGACTCCATTTTCTTTCCATATCTTTTATATGGGTCTACGTCATTTTGACGTCATAATCTAGATTAAGGGTGCTAGTGTGTCTCCGGTATAAGTGTTGGCCGCCATTTTGAATTTGGAATGACGCCACATAGCTTATTGTGTTCTACCTGTCATATCCTTTCATTTGATACCCATGTCAGAGGGCCGCGGAGCACAATTTCAAAAATCGGGCGCCATTTTGGAACCGCCATCTTGATATTTTTACAAAATGGCCAGATTGCATTGTCATCCAAATTAAACGTGTATGCAAAATTTCAGCTCTATCCGAAACCGGGAAGTGGGTCAAATTTAACTTCCAAGATTTGACGACAAACAGTGGCACAATTTCAAAAATCGGGCGCCATTTTGGAACCGCCATCTTGATATTTTTACAAAATGGCCAGATTGCATTGTCATCCAAACTAAACGTGTATGCAAAATTTTAGCTCTATCCGAAACCGGGAAGTGGGTCAAATTTAACTTCCACAAACAGTGTAAGTTAAATAAAAGAATTTAAAAAAACCATCAACGTTGTCTAGAGACCAAAATTGATATTCAAAAAAATTTAAGAAATATGTTTGGTTTTCCAAGAACCAAACCTTAGTTTAAAAAAAAATGTATATTCCAATGTGAGCTAATTACTGCCGTGTCATAATAAATTGTATGATAAAAAAATTAAATATGTTAGATATACACAAGAGTAACTACATAACCTGTAACAAATTCTTACATATATTTAAAATCTGCTACTGTTTATTATGACCAGCACCGAAGAAAAAAATTAAGAAAATGTTAAGCATGCTACCTTAAACAATGTAGTTAAGACTATACTACATTATCCTTATCATGTTCTGGTCCTGACTCCTACTATTAGTCCTTCGACATCGGATGAGAAACTTCAGCCAATATCTTATCACGACCACTAGCGCCTCCTTCAAGTTTAGTTATCGTCTTCTGAATGTTGTCTCATAGTTCATTAAGCTCTTGATATGGTCACGAAAATTTGTTTAATACCGCCACCTATGCCCTGATGGTAACGTTGTGAGAGGAAAGGTCTGCCGGCGCTTTTCCCAACCAGGCTCTCCTAAGCTTCGTGAAACTCACTAGGGTGCAGGGTGCGGATAGCGGCTTCCAATAGGTACGGCCAATTTCTTCCTTCTAGCCTTCTATTTTCCTCCGGGCGTCTTTGGGGTAGTCCGAAAAATCCAAATATGATACGTCTGTGCCTTGATTCTTGCACAGTCAATAGGTTCACCGTAGAAGATTCTTATCCCACTTCTTCAGGTTATCAGGTTCGACTTCCAGGATACTTTTTCTCGAATTATACAAAAAAACGGTTCCCGACTTTCAAAAACTAAATTTTGTCAAATTCAAGAGAAACTAATACCCCGGCTTCACCGGCCTCAGTTTAATCAAGTTCACTTCAATCGGCATAAGTGGCTTCACTGGCTAACATGTTCAGTTCGTGCTTGAAATTGTTGTTGCTTTTTCGCCAGAAATTAGAAATGCAAAAGCTCACAGGAATGGCATTCCATTATTTCAATTTTTTACTCTCTTTTGAGCGAGCTTTTACTTTGAAACTCAATTTCATGTTCAGTAGGCCAAAAGCAGGCATTTTTCCTGACTTTAAAATTTGAAAAATGTATGGGAAATCAGGAAATTTTAAAGTACAGTAGACTAATTTGCTCGAACTTGCGAAATCTTGGCGGTGAAGCCGGGATATAACTCATTTATTCCCGTCTCGAACCTAATATTTTTTTTCCAATTCTGCAAACTAGACTCCTTCCTATTTTAAATTTTCCCCAAAACTAACTTCCTTTTTTCTAATTTTTCAGAAAAACTGCCCTTTCTTTTTTTGTTTCCCCCAGGCCTCCTTTTTCCCAAAAAAACTTTGCCTTTTTCACCAAAAAATTTTTCTCCATAACTCAGTACTTTTCAACAAAATGGCCTAAGGTCTGCCGTTACAATGGGTATCAAATGAAAGAGAATGATAAGTAGAATACAATAAGCAATATAGTATACTCAATAAATATTTAGATCCACCGCGGCCATCTCAATAGGACGCATTACCTTGTTCTTCACCACCCCCTCGACATGGGTATCAAACGAAAGAGTTTGATAAACAGAATGCAATAAGCTATGTCGTAAAATCCATGGCGGCGGTCTCAAGCGGGCGGATTACCACTTCTTCACCACCCCCTCAACATGGGTATCAATTGAAAGGGTATCATAAGTAGAATACCATAAGCGATATAGTATATTCAATATATGGTTAGATCCATGGCGGTCATCTCAAGAGGGCGGATTACCATTGTCCTCACAACCCAATCGACATGGCTATCAAATGAAAGGTATGATAAGTAGAATGCAATAAGCAATTTAGTATACTCAATAAATAGTTAGATACACCACGGCCATCTCAAGAGGACGCATTACCATTTTCCTCACCACCCCCTCATGAATATCAAATGAAAGGGTATCGTAAGTAGAATACAATAAGCAATATAGTATACTCAATAAATAAGTAGATCCACCGCGGCCATCTCAAGAGGACGCATTACCATTTTCGTCACCACCCCCTCGACATGATTATCAAACGAAAGGGTATGATAAACAGAATACAATAAGCTATGGCGGCGGTCTCAAGCGGGCGGATTACCACTTCTTCACCACTCCCTCAACCTGGGTATCAATTGAAAGGGTATCATAAGTAGAATACCATAAGCGATATAGTATATTCAATATATGGTTAGATCCATGGCGGTCATCTCAAGAGGGCGGATTACCATTTTCCTCACAACCCCCTCGACATGGGTATCAAATGAAAGGGTATCGTAAGTAGAATACAATAAGCAATATATTATACCCAATAAATAGTTAGATCCACCGCGGCCATCTCAAGAGGACGCTTTACCATTTTCTTAACCACATCCTCGACATGGGTATCAAACGAAAGGGTATGATAAGTAGAATACAATAAGCTATGTCGTAAAATCCATGGCTGCGGTTGCAAGCGGGCGGATTACCACTTCTTCGCTACTCCCTCAGCATGGGTATCAATTGAAAGGGTATTATAAATAGAATACCATAAGCGATATAGTATACTCAATATATGGTTAGATCCATGGCGGTCATCTCAAGAGGGCGGATTACCATTTTCTTCACAACTCGTTCGACATGAGTATCAAATGAAAGGGAATGATAAGTAGAATACAATAAGCCATATAGTATACACAATAAATAGTTAGATCCACCGCGGCCATCTCAAGAGGACGCATAACCATTTTCTTCACCACCCCCTCGACATGGGTATCAAACGAAAGGTTATGATAAGTAGAATACAATAAGCTATGTCGTAAAATCCATGGTGGCGGTCTCAAGCGGGCGGATTACGACTTCTTTACCACCCCCTCAACATTTGGTATCAATTGAAAGGGTATCATAAGTAGAATACCATAAGCGATATAGTATACTCAATATATGGTTAGATCCATGGCGGTCATCTCAAGAGGGCGGATTACCATTTTCCTCACAACCGCATCGACATGGGTATCAAATGAAAGGGAATGATAAGTAGAATAATATAAGCAGTTTTTACAGCTTAACGGATTCGTAGGATTAATTAAGGAATACACTTTTCAATTATCCACACAAATATTTATTTACTACAAACCAAAACACAATTTAATTACAAACACAATTCTTATAGTTCACTATAATCACTTTCAATTTAATATTTCGCACTATTAAATTCTATCTATCGTTTTATAATTCACTTTTAAATCACAACTTTTCACTGTTCTCACTTTAAAACACTTTTATCGCCTTTCAAATCAAAACTGACTTTCTCAGCGCCTGCAAGCCGCTTTTATATCCAAGCTCCACGTTTATCTAACTTCTGGAACCTTCGTCCCTTTTCTAGTGCCAAGTGGTATGTTCGTTTCTTTTCGTCCAGAAGCTTGAAGCTGTCTTCAGTTATCGTTCGTTCCAATTTTAGTTTAGTACATAAATCATTAGTTCAGACACCAACCAGATTTGTTACCGACAATCGTTGATTATGCTTTTTAACAAACAGATGGTGCATAAATCATCACATTGCCCCCTTCTTAGGACTGTTCGTCCCGAACAGTTGTCCATCCTGGATCCGGCTGATAGTATGGGCGCAGCCTGTCTATGTGCACAATCTTCTTCTTGGCTTTAGGTCCTTGTTGAATCCTGTAGACAACATCGTTGATCCGTGTTAGGATTTTATAGGGCCCCTCCCACTGGCGCTGAAGTTTCGGAGACTTGCCTTTTCGTCGTCGAGGGTTGAACAGCCAAACGAGGTCACCTTCCTGGTATCCGCAACAGTTTGCTCGGAGGTCGTACCTAGTTTTCATCCTGTCACTGGCTATCTTAAGGTTCTTTCTTGCAAGCTGATGGATATCTGCGAGTCGATCACGAAGTTCACCTGTATAACCGCCAGTAGACTCATTGCTTTCAACAGGTGTCCCAAATTTCAAGTCGCTTGGCAGCCGGATTTGTCTTCCAAAAATCACACTACAAGGGGTTTTTCCTGTGGAATTATGAACCGCTGTCCGATATGCCATTAGAAATATAGGGATGTAACTGTCCCAGTCACGCTGATGCTCACGAACAACTTTCCTTAGGTGTTCTAGCATTGTCCTGTTGAATCGTTCTACCATTCCATCGGACTGGGGATGAAGGGGCGTCGTCCTGGTCTTCTTCACCCCGAGAATCTTACATAATTCTTCAAAAACTTGAGATTCCAAATTTATCCCTTGGTCAGAGTGAAGCTCATGAGGAATACATTTCTCCTTTTGTTCTTACTCGAGGGCCCTTGCTGCTGGCACAAGTTGTGCATTTACGGCACCAGTCTGCAACATCGTCTCGCATGTGAAGCCAATGGAATCTATCTCTTATTTTTTCCAAAGTTATATTGACTCCCAGATGTCCTCCTGATGCGCCATTATGACACTCCTCGAGAATATCTCTTATTCTAACGCGAGGGACTAATACCTGCATTCGGTAAGAGGTACCGTCAGCGGTTTCCCATTTGCGCTTTAATACTCCTCGTTCAATGTGCAAGGAATCCCATTGGGCCCAATAGCTCTTCAGGGTCTCGCTCCTCTCTTCAATGTCCTTCCATTCAGGCTTTTCCTCGTATCCCTTCCATGTCAGAATTGAATAAATATCCGGGTCGTCGCGTTGGGCGTCTCGGAGTCCCTGGTCATCCCATCCTATCGTTGGCTCGACTGTCGTTCTTTAACATTTTTCCTCGACACGTCCACTGTGTTTGCAGTCTGGTACGCATGGTCGCCGGGAGAGTGCATCTGCATTCCCATGGTTCCTTCCATTTCTGTGGCCTATATTGAAGTCGTAGGACTGAAGTCTCTCGATCCATCTTGCCACTTGTCCTTCAGGGTTTTTGAATTGCATCAGCCATTTTAATGCTGCATGATCCGTTCGAAGGATGAAGTTTTGCCCATAGAGATATTTGCGGAAGTGTTTAGTTGAGTCCACGATTGCCAATAGCTCCCTTCTTGTGACACAGTAATTCCGCTCCGATTTTGACAGCGCTCTACTGTAGTAAGCTATGACTTTTTCCTGTCCTTCGAAATTTTGTGATAGCACTGCACCAATCCCGACATTACTCGCGTCTGTGTCCAATATGAATCCCTCGCCTGGCTTCGGGTATGTGAGTATTGGTGCTTGGCAAAGTCCTCGTTTTAGTGTCTTGAAACAGTCCTCGCACTTTTCTGTCCAGATAAATGGCTTTCCTTTTTCTGTCAGTTTATGTAATTCCTTAGCCTTGTCGGCAAAATTCCTGACAAAACGCCTATAATAGGTGGCAAGTCCCAAAAAGCTTCGAAGTTCATGTTTATCCTTCGGTGTGGGCCAATTCTTAACCGCTGTTATTTTCTCAGGATCTGTTTGAACTGGGGACTGTTTCGATGAAACCACATGTCCGAGATAGTTGACTTGGTCTCTGAACAGTACGCACTTTTTAGGACTGAGTTTCAGTTGGGCAGTTCTCAACTTTTGGAAAACCTCTCGTAGATTGCCCAGATGTTCCTCGAAACTTTTTCCAACGACGATGATATCGTCCAAATAAACCAGACAAGTCTTCTATGTCAGTCCTCGCAAGACGCATTCCATCAATCGTTCGAATGTAGCTGGAGCATTACACAGCCCAAACGGCATAACTGTAAACTGCCACAGGCCGTTTCCTACGGAGAAGGCTGTATTTTCTCGGTTAACGGGGTGAATATCGACTTGCCAGTTGCCAGATCCAAGGTAGAAAACCATTGAGCCCCAGAGAGAGTATCCAGTGTGTCATCGATTCGAGGTAATGGGTAGCGGTCCTTTTTAGTGATGGCATTTAACCACGCAAAACCTTTTACTGCCATCTTTCTTTCTGACTAGAACCACGGGAGACATCCAAGGGCTTTTCGACTCTCTATAAGGCCTTTTCTTCTCATATATTCAATCATATTGGCTGCTTCTTCCCGCTTGGCTAGTGGTAGTCTTCTCGGCGGTTGTTTAATTGGCTGGCAGTTGTTTGATAGTGGTGATGATGACACTGGGGGCTTCAATTTCCCCGACTAACTCCCGCCCCATGAAGCTAGTCTTTATTTTTGTTTCCCTGCTGCTGTCGGCGGGGAGACATAGAGTCATTGTTTTCGGCCTCCCTCTGGTCACCTTTCTGTCGATATCCGCATTTTTCACAACAAGTTCCGCCACTCCTATTCTCGGGAGACTCTGCTCTCCTTCGCTTTCTGCAATTCCTCTGCAAATGACCCTGTTCACTACAGTTCTAGCATCGGAGTCGACTGCGTACTTCCGTTGCATTCATTTTGTTGCATGCATCCTCTGTGGTGTGGATCTCTCTGAGGCGGACTGCACTTCTTGTTGCTTGCTTCGCTGCCTCGTATGCCAGAGCATATGCCAAAACTTCTGCGGTATTCCTCTTTCCGGCCAATCTGGCTGCCTGTTGTAGATCTCGGTCAGCAAAAGAGTTAAGAAAAGCCTCTCTTGCTACTTCGTTGATGTAGTCTTGGCCGAAACTAAGATAAGCCAGATGCACTAACCTCTCGATATCGGCGCATAGTTGTTGCAAAGTTTCTCCTGGCTTTTGAAGTCTACTTCTAAGTTGAAGTCGATAAACCTCTTGCATGTGCTGATCACCGTAACGCATTTCCAGGGGTTGAACTAAGAACCCGTAGCATCTGCGATGTTCTTCTGGTATTGACTGCAATATTTCTGCTGCTGTGCCCCTTAGTGACAACGTTAAGGCCATTGATTTTTCCTCCTCAGTTCAGAAATTTCCCGCTGCTGCTACGAATTGGAGCCCATGACCTACTGGTGCCCGTCGAAAGTTAGAGGCTGTATTTTCCTAACTCCGATGACTTCGTGAGATGCCGTCGGATTCAACTTTTCATAATTTTCCCTAGTGGAATTTTCGAGCTTTTCTAGATCATTTCCTACATTTGCTTTGATGGAAGATTCAAGGTTTTCCAGATCATCATTTACATTTTCCTTAATGGAAGATCCGAGTCTTTCCAGATCATTCCTAACATTTTCTTTCATGTTATCCAGCTTATTGTCAACAGAAAGGGAAAATGATTCGATTTTATGCTCCAGCTGGTTCCTCTGTTCTTCCATAGACTCTTTGTGCTCTGCTAACGAGCGTTCATGAGCTACTGCTAATAATTTTTGTTCGTCTTTTAACGCCAAAACTTCCGCCTTGATCTATGTTGTCGCTTCCTTCATCTCTGCTGAGGCACGTTCTTGCGCTGCGGATGACCGTTCTTGCGCTTCCTTCATCTCTGCTGATGCACATTCTGCGCAGATGATGACCGTTCTTGCGTTTCTTTCATCACCATCAATGTCTCAAAAAGTTCTGCCATACTCACTGTCGCTTCTTCTGGTTCTGCTTCTACTTCGCCTTCAAACATGTAGGTTTCAGGATCCTTACCTTCGTTCGTCATAGCTTCTCGAAGCAGGGCAGTTAGGGAATTTTTAGCCTCCACCGTTGACAACGAGCGTTTACTTAATTCTCTTTTCAATTCCAAAATGCGCAAAATCCACTAACTTTCGACCCATTTTATTATTAAGTCCTTATTTTTCACGCACAAAATTTAAATTCCAGTTGCAATTATTTTTCAAATTCACTTATTTTACTTATCTCTTAATTAATCCCTTCTGACACCAATTGTTACGGATTCGTAGGATTAATTAAGGAATACACTTTTCAATTATCCACACAAATATTTATTTATTACAAACCAAAACACAATTTAATAACAAACAATTCTTATAGTTCACTTGCCTAGTGGTATGTTCGTTTCTTTTCGTCCAGAAGCTTGAAGTTGTCTTCAGTTATCGCTCATTCTAATTTTAGTTTAGGGTATGCTTGGAATAGAAAACTACAGGAAAGGCCTTCGAGTGTATAATCCCTGTATGTGAGCGTAGTGAAATCTGGGGGTTAGTCAACTGTCAAATTGGGTTAGTTAGCTGCTTGTGTTCCCGCGTTCGGTGGAATACTTTTTTAAGACGAGTTTTTTTTTATAAAATTATCCGAAATCTTATTATCAAAACTAACTTAATAATAGAAAGAAAGTATAAAGAATAGTTTAAAGTATAATTAAAGTTCTAGTGAGTCTGTTTTCTGTGAAAAAAAGAACAATGAAGTGTGCAGTTTGTTAATGCAGGAATAAATGGAAATATGCACGAGAAAAATCGTTCTTCAGGTGAATGTGCTAAATAAAATAGTGCTTAAACACACATATTAGATATTTACATTAATAAATATGTGAATCACTGTGATAAATTGTCCAAATAATGTAAAAGTTATTTGGTTGAATTTCTTTGTTTACATTAAATGACCCAACGCAAATTCAAGGGGATCAGCTGTTTGGATTTCGGAGTGACGCCGTGTAAAAAGTTCTTTTGTGGGGGCAAGATTTTGTTTTAGATTACTCATAATTTTAACTCGCTCTTGCCCCTCCTCTATTTTACTCGGTTTTTACGCTTGTAGTGTACACACAACTACCAAAGCGTGGGCACTCATACAAAACGAATTTCACTACCTTTTAATTGGGCGAGGGCCCTTCCTGTAGTTTTGTATTCTAAGAGGGTATGTGCCAAAATAGCAATTGGAATGTCAATTTGTATGGAAA